>JAQMYL010000002.1:28086695-28106610 GCA_030014365.1 Clarias pachynema | reverse complement strand
AAATGGTCATGAAAATAAAGAAAACACATTGAATGAGTGAAGGTGTGTCCAAACTTTTGGCCTGTACTATATATATATATGTTGATCATTTGCAATACCACATACACACATAACTAATTCAACTGCATATGTTCTCTTAATACATTTATGTCCCCATCCATCTTGGAACCTCTGTAGTCCAAATAGGGGCCGATGGAGGCCAGTTGTGACCATTATCTTTATTTCCATTTTTACGACCGTGGTGGGACCTCCGGTCAGCATTCATGCACGTATTCACACTCTACAGGCAATTTGGGAACGCCAATTAGCATGTCTTTGGACTGTGGAAGGAAACTGGAGTACCCACAGAAACCCACCAATCACAGGGAGATCATGCAAACTCCATGCACACAGACCCTGAGGCGGTAATCGAATCTAGAACCTGGAGGTGCAAAGCGCCATCGCTAACCACGAAGCTACCAAGCCGCAACTTTTGCCCCCCATTGTAGCTAAAACATTCCTGGCATGACCACTTTAAGCCTAAATCAGTTTCTTGACCAACATCAGATTCAATTTTAGCTATTTTGAGTAGCTGGAAGTTTTTTTTAGGTGCATTGTTTGTCTTTTACATTTACAGCATTTGGCAGATGCTGTTATCCAGAGCGACTTTTATCTCATTATACATCTGAGCGGTTGAGGGTTAAGGGCTTTGCTCAAGGGCCCAACAGGGACGTCTTGGTGGTCATGGGGGTTTGAACCTGGGACCTTCCTGAGCCGTATTCCGATGCCTTGACCACTGAGCTACTCCAGACCCATAAGTACTGTATGTTCAAAAGTATGTGGACGCTTAACCATTTTACAGAATAAGCAGTTTGGACATTTAATTACAAAAGCATAGGCTTTAACAGAGTAATGCTTAACAGGTTCTTCTTCTCTGAGAAGGCTTTCCACCAGGTTGTGTGGGATTTGTTCATTCAGCTACAAGAGTATATATATATATATATATATATACAACTTTGAGGTAAGAAGGAACAACATATTGGTGTAATGGTTACGTGTCCGCATACTTTTGGCCACACTGTGCAAGAAAGATAGAGAGAGATAATGCATATGTTAATGCGTTGCTGCTGTATGACTGTGCAAACGTGTGTCTGCATGAATTGTGTGTGAGTGGGTGTGTGCATCTGTGTTTGTGCATATGCTCAAGTCAATGAATTATGTGTGTGTGTGTGTGTGTGTGTGTGTGTGTGTGTGTGTGTTGAGCTGTGTCTGCATGAGTACATATTACCTTAAGTCTGCTGTGTGAGCATCTGTGAGACAGTTGAGACACATGTACAGTACAGAGGCTACACACACACACACGCGCATGCACAGATGTAAGAGACTGGAGATCATTAATCCTAATCATTAATCCTGAGCAGAGGCTGTACACCTGAGCAGGACTTTATTTACTCCTCTAATCCCGGCTTTTGTTTAAAAAACTCTTAGGAAGGAATTATACTTTCAGAGGAATGTGTCTGGGATTAGTCGTTTTGTTAACAGTGGGATTACTGCTGCAGGAAGCGGGGAAACAAAGTAATTAGCTACAACACACAGAAGAACAGGTCTCGCTGCTATACACACAATCACACGCACACACACACACACACACACACACACGCGTGCATGCACTGAGCTGTAGGGTTTCGTTTGAACAGTGCATCGAACACGCCTTGCTCTAGAATACACATGCTAGGCTAATTACTTCTTTAACATCACACAGTATTTGAATGCAAAGTCTTAAACGTTCAATGGGAAAAAGTTTTTGAGTTCTTACATGTACAAATGATTAGATTAAATTAGATTAGATCCAACTTTATTGTCTTTGTGCAAGCTACATGTATAAAGCCAATGAAATGCAATGGAAATACTGTGGAAAGGGTTGCAGAACATAATCAGATATGAGGGTTAAATCCACAGCCGTGTCACAAATCTGTTATGAAGGTGAAGATCCTTGTTTGGAAACCTGAACGGTGTTTGTTTTAATTTGAATGGGATTCTCTCATCGTCTATACCACTTTATCCTGTATACAGGGTCACGGGGGGGCCTGGAGTCTATCCCAGGAGACTTAGGGCATGAGGCAGGGTACACCCTGGACAGGGTGCCGATCCATTGCAGAGCACACAATCACACGCACACACATTTTCACACACTACGAGCACACCAATTAGCCTAATCTGTCTTATAATGTCTTTGGACTGTGGGAGGAAACCAGAGTACCCGGAGGAAACCCACCAAGCACGCAGAGAACATGCAAACTCCATGCAAACAAACCCCGGCTAACCGTGGCGCCTGATAAGGGGTTCATGTCAGTCACTTTTTAGCCCCTCCCCTAAAGTGGTCCTTCACACCGCCTTTATCTTACTCTTAATCAGCAAGCGCACAGTGCAGCCGGATAATTCTCCCGTGACCATAAAGTCATTCTGTGTGTTCCAAAGAAACACAGTTAAAGCTAAATCACTAACACTAGAGGCGCTTTTCATGACGGATTCGACTTTTCAAATTTCCGACTTTACATATATATTATTTTATACATATTTTTGTGTTAAGGAAAAGAACTGTGACTTAAACATTATATTTTATACAAGGACCGTACTGAAAGTAATGCAAAAGTGGGCATGAGTGTTTTATAAACTGACGTACACTATATGGACAAAAGTCTTTTGCCAAACCTGCAATGACAGTGTATACAAATACATACACTTCAATATGGAGTCGCTATCCAAATACGTACACTTCAATATGGAGTCGCTATCCAAATACGTACACTTCAATATGGAGTCGCCCTCCTTCTGCAGCTATAACAGCTTCCACTCTTCTTGGAAAGCTGTCCACATAATTTTGGAGTGTTTCTGTGGGAATTCGCTCCCATTCATTTCCGCAGAGCGTTTATGAGGTCAGGCACTGATGTTGGACGAGAAGGCCCGGCTCACGATCTCCAGTTCCAGTTCATCCCAAAGAAAGGGTGCTCGATGGGGTTGAGGTCAGGGCTCTGTGTTAGGGCCAGTCAAGTTCTTCCACACCATTTACATTTAGGCATTCGGCAGATGCCCTTATCCAGCGCGACTTACATTTTTATGTTATCTCATTATACATCCGAGCAGTTGAGGGTTAAGGGCCTTGCTCAAGGGCCCAACAGTGGTTGTTGTGGGGTTTTTTTGAACCTGGGATCTTCTGAACCGTAGTCCTATGCCTTACCCCACGTAATCCTATGCCTTACCCTACCCCTGACCCCAAAACTGACACCAAACTCATCAAACTTTGTCTTTATAGTCCTTGCTTTGTGCACTGGGACTACAGTCATGTGCAATTTTGCATTACTTTCAGCACTTTATTTTAAATGTCCTTTTTCCTATAGTGTACAAAAAAATAAATAATTATTTGATTTCTTACATAAAGTGCTTCACACAAGTCACACAATGGCAGTCACCACTCATAACTAATGCTAACTCTACTATAATTACATAATTGGGTTTTGTGTGAGGGATTTAACTCCACCCACTTAACCATTACACCTGATCTTCAGGTTTGCACAAAACTTAGTTGGATTTCTTTAAATTAAAATGTATTAAAAATTCTTTAGGGTAGACAGTAATAGCTGGAGGTGTAGCTACTTTTTAATGCATCGATTAAGGTCAAACTAATTTAATTACCCCAGCAGATGATCACTAGGTGAGGAATAAAACACGTGTGTTTGTGCTATTAGAGGAAAATAATCAACAGTGAAGTGGCAGAGTGGTTAGCACTGTCGCCCTGCACCTCCAGGGTTCGATTCCCGTCGCGCGTCTGTGTATAGGTGCATGAGTTTGCATGTTCTCCCAGTGGGTTTCCTTCCACAGTCCAAAAACATGCAGATTATGTAGGTTACGTGTGTGAGCGTGTGTGCAATGTGATGGATTGGCACCTCATCCAGGGTGTACCCCGCCTCGTACCCTAAGTCTCCTAGGATAGGAATAGATAATGAGAGAGTGAGTGAGCACAACTCAGTGTTTTATTTATTTATTTATTTATTTATTTATTTTTTACAGTAGGACAATTAATAAAGAGGAAAAAATATCATTAAAGAATGTTGTCCATTTATAATTATAATTAATGTGAGATAGCTTCTGTTATCGCTTTACATTAGGTAGCCATAAATAGGCATTCTTATTCTTATTCTAAGGAACATATTAGAAACAGCATATTAATATAAATCCTTTATCTGCCGTGCACTCAGAACTCTCCGAGCAATCCGGGCTGCTGTTATAGAGAATGAATCTATGAATGAATGAATGAATCTTATGGATACACTCATGCACACTTCATATTTATGTTTCATTCTTGTATCATGCACGCAAGTCACTTTAATAATAAGTCACTTCCATGCACATTTGCACCCCCCCAGTCATTTTTCTTTATTTATACAAAAATTTCCATGTTTTCTATATTTTCTATTGCACAGAATATTTTTATTTGTGCAGAAATATTTTTACTTTATTTTTACCTAGCTAAATTTTATTTTCTACTATATTTCCTTTTTATTCATATTTATTTCTTATAAATAAGCTTTTACTTTTACGGTCACTGGCAGTCGTGTAAGCATTTCACTGCATATCGTACTGTGTATGACTGTGTATGTGACAAATAAAATTTGAATTTGAATTTGAATCAACACATTCTGTCCAATCAGAACCAAGAATTTAACAGCAATAAAAAAAACAATAGTTTGGCAGGATCTTTCTGCGCTACCTGAACTGTAGCTGAGATTTAGACAAATAAAAAGCACCATCTTTGAGGTGGGTTTAATCCGGATGTTTAGTCAGTTTTAAACCGTAAGACCACACAAGCTTCATTATTTCTGTGAGATTAAAAAGGAAACACACACACAGACATACACACACACAGCTTATTCATCACCATAATGATGTTTGTGTTTAGGGAGACCTCACAGTAAATTGGTGCTCTTCATAAACTCTGTGTTGAATCTTCAAAGTAGATCGGATAACACAATTTAACGACTTCATTCTTGGCAGGTTCATTACACACACACATACACACACACACACACACATACATAATCCACTCGAAAGTACACATTTTTGGTGGTTAAGATCAAAGTCGCATCGCTCACAAACCCCTTAAAGTGGCTACACGATGCTGAATGATGAAACGACACTAACGACAGATAATACGTTCGTTTTGGACGAGCCCTCTGAGTCAGAGTCGGTGCTTCATCAGAGGAAGTGATGCGTGTATGAGCAACGTCTAAATGATGACATACTGATGGGAAACACAAACACTATAAAATAACATCAAAGCCTTGATCAGATTAATAGCTGGTTTCAATCGTGTGTCCTGAGTTTGAAGATTTGTGAGGATTTGGGGTTAAATTTGCAAATTTCATATGAAGGCCAGTGTGGAATAAGTCATCTGGGGGGTATTTGGGGTATATAAGGCTAGCTAGCATAATTACAAGAGGTGTTCAAGTCAAACCGGGACTTTTAAATGTGCAGAATAACAGAACACAGTTATGAGAATAAACACTCCCTTTATTTCTCTATATAATCCTCTGCTACACTAATGTACTTATCCCATTTTTGCTTTAATACCATCAAGGTAGGACGTTTTCTCAGTACGCCAGACTTGCCTGATTCACATCTGAAACGCTGGCCTCCCAGGAACTCCTTTAATAGCCTAAACATGTTCATGCTGCTAAAAGTCTCAGCACCGTACTGTCCTTAAAGTCTTCTGTAACTGTCGATCACTTTTTTTTTTTTATTGCCTTCATTCACCAGAAATTTCATCACAAGTCCCGGTTTGACTTGAACGGCCCTTGTGTATAAAGTTTTCCGATACCAATTCTGAAGCTTCATAATGATTTCAAGACTAAAACATGTAATAAGCTAAACATAGCCTTCATATAAACATCACTTTAAATACAAGAACAATAAAAAAATAAAAAAATAATAATTCCTAGCATCAAATCCAATCATATGTAATATATTCGTTCTCACTTTTAAAGCACAGTGTTTTCCATACGGTATGTTGATACAGGATCAGATCAAATTCTTAGAAAACATGCAAGATGTCTTCACACTTATAGATTAATATTGTCATCATCATTCATAATTCTGTCTGTTTTAGATTTTTTTTTTTTTATTATTGATTAGAATTTTCAGCTAATAATATCGGACTAAATGAGGTATTGGAGAATTGGATATCAATTTTTATGCATATGCACTAATATATTTTATAGCCATTACCGGCCACTTTATTAGGAACACTTGCTCTTTTTTTTTTTTTATTTATTATTATTTTTTTTTATATATACATACAGTACAGGGCTTCAGTTAATGTTCACATTGAAATGGACTGAATGATGGGAAAAATGTGATCTCTGTGACTTTACGGTTGTTTATGCAAGGTTGGATGGTTTGAGTACGTACTTCAGAAACTGCTGATGTCCTGGAATTTTCACCAACAACACAAAATGGTGCAAAAAAAATAAACAAACATACTGAGTAAGTGAGTGACAGTAGTTTTTGATAAGGGATATTAAAGGAATATTAAATGGTCAGATTGGTTTGAGCTACGAGAATGTATACAGTATATATTGTGTAATATAATCACTCTTTGCAACCGTGATGAGCAGAAAAGCATCTCAGCATTGCACAAGACATCAAACTATAAGGTGGAGGAGCTACAACAGCAGAAGATCACATCAGGTTCCTCAGGAATCTGGTGCTATCATGAATGCAGACTCACCCAAACTACATCTGTACCCCTGAGTAGCACCAGATCCCTGTTCTTGACTGACAGGAGAGGAACCTGACGTGACCTTCTGCTGTTGCGCCCCATCCACCTTAAAGTTTACCTGAAGCTCTCGCCCTTGTCTCTGCATGACTTTTCTTGTTTTTTTTCACACGGTGCTGTTCCCACGTGATCGTCTGATTAGATAACTTTGCGAACGTGCAGGTGGCCACCGCGTACAGGTGGAATAACGCTTACGACTTGATGTTGTGACTTGGCGAGCTGCCGTGCGACTCTAATGCTGATCTTAATTTGTTTGTCAGAAGGCGTGACGGGAAAATAAGAAGGCATTAAGAGGATTAAAGACGTCGTGCTGCGTCGCATTCCTGAGCGTCTACAACCGAGTTCATATTCTCTGCGTTCGGGAAAACCTGCACAAAGGTGCTCCTTCGCAGTGTTCATTCATTACGCATCACTTCCTGTCTCGCTGCTTTCGTAGGCATGGATTAAAACATGGGTTTCTAACAGACACTATAGACACAACACAGAAAACACGACTCTGGGTTTCGCTCTGAATGTCATTTTTAATTCCACAACGTGACAAATAGACATCTCACACAGACGTCCTGTGCAGTCGGTTTGTGTGTGTGTTGTTTTTTCTACAATAAATAAGCCTAATTCATTGACTCAGACATTACGAGAGTCTTCACCATGTCTTTCTCTCTCTCTCTGTAGATCATACACACACACAGGAAACAGTGAGTTACAGCCTATTAGAACTAAACTCTAAGGACACTGGACATGATCTTACTCTCGTTAGTTAATTAGCTATTTGGCAGGTAGCAGAAGAGTAACTGTGGTTTCACTGGGAGGTGAGCTGTGTTAGCAGTTTAACAGTACACACACATATACACGGTACACATTTCACATGGGATTCTCTCGTGTCGTCAGATAATAGCGTGTACAAACCATCCTTTTTCCTGCAGGAGCGTTTCAGGAACTGGGAACATTTTCCATTAAACATTTGTGAGCTTGACACCAGAGGAACCAGCGTCCTGGGTCAGAGTTTGCAGGATGTTTGAAGAGCAACGAGTGATGTACAGTAAGCGATTAGATCACAGGGGGGGTTGGGCGTAAACAGCAATGTTTCTGCACTGCTTTTGATTTAAAAGAATAAAAAAAAGATTAACCAGGTCATACGGAAAAGCTTCGATCCAAAAAGTGCTTGTTATTTTCACAAGATCCTACAATGCTGTAAAGTAAAACAGGAACTCATAGGAGGGCTGTTTAGTAGAAATGGGAGAAAAAAATGTATTTAATGATTTATCGTGATTAAATTGATTCCATGATTGATTCTTTTCCATTAATGTATCGGCACATTGACTCCTAATTTGGGTTTTTTAATTATTTTTCAATTTTCAAAAATTATTGTAACTTTCATTTTAAGTTTGCATTTAAGATGGTTGCCATTTCTTCTATAATCCTACAGGTGGCGTGCTCTAACCTGTTCACACTTTAGCATTCAGCACTGCATCCTGTGTTGCATCTTAAAAAATGATATTGAATTGGGATAATTATAAAATCGTGATAGCTGTAGAATCGCAATACAGATGGAATCAGAACCGAGGTATCGTGATAACATCGTATCGGCCGATCCCCGGTGAATCAAATCCCTACTGTTTAGTCCTCAGTGGAAATGTAAAACAGGTTTTATATTCGTTCCAGGAAACTTTTCTGTACCTCCCAGATGCAAAGCTACACTAACATCACTGTTGTATTCCCAACACCCCCCGAAAGCAAAGCAAGATCACTTTACATGCTTGTTACTTTACATGTTTACATGACAGTGTTTATCATCCTGTTTGGCTACAACTGATTAAATCAGAGGTGGTTTGGCGTGAAAAAAAGCTACATCCGTGTCGACATCTTCAAGAGCTTCAATCTAAGCACTGGTTTGTTGTTTCATGGTTACTTTAGTGTGTTAATACGGTGAAACGGGAACTCGCCTGGGAACCGTGTAGTCCTG
Source organism: Clarias pachynema (assembly GCA_030014365.1). Classification (NCBI taxonomy): domain Eukaryota; kingdom Metazoa; phylum Chordata; class Actinopteri; order Siluriformes; family Clariidae; genus Clarias; species Clarias pachynema. The sequence continues at coordinate 28,097,836 of JAQMYL010000002.1, read as the reverse complement.
AAAAAAGTGTCTCATTTCCGCTGTGTAGTGCACCTACAGTATATAGGGAGTAGGGAATAGGGAATCAGCCATGGTTACATTTCTCCCCTGAGCACCAACTGATCAGTAGTGATGGGTCAGAAAACTGAATCGGTTCTTTCAAACAAATCTGTTTAAGTGAATCGAACTACATCCTTCTGACTTGTCTGATGCTCCCGAAGCTAATGTTTATTACAGTATATAGTTAGCATTCTGTTGGATAGTATTTCACTTAAACGCTAGTATAAATAATACAATAGTATTAGAAAGCACTACATTGTAGTATACGCTAGAATTTCAGCCTCTAGATTTAAAATTTTACTTTTAATGTAACTGTCTATAGAAGCGGTGTTAGTGTATATAATATTTAGTGTATACGCGTATTTCATAATTTAGCAATCCAGTTTAATTCTTTCAACTTTTTAAATCTTATATTGTTCAGTTTCTAGCTACACAGATTTCCTGTGCTTTATAGTAACATACTCTGGCATGTGCATTCATATTCATATTTTCTGACACATTTCATATTGATTTCCCTCATTTTCTTTTGATTCTGGAAAGCTGCTTTGCAACAATGCCCATTGTTAAAAGCACTATATAAATTGAATCTAATCGTGTGTAATTCTCTCAATCCTTACCTTTATAGCCTGGAAAAATCATCATCATCATCATTATTATTATTATTATTATTATTATTAATATACTCTGCTGATGATTTCTTTGATGTAATTTCTTTGATGTAACTTTGATGTTTTCATGATGCCGTTATGAATGTGCATGTTCAACCTCTATGAAATTGTCTCAAACTTTAAGTAGTCTAGATCGATACCTGTCAATTTGAGGTCTGTGTTTAATTGATTGATTGATTGATTTTTATGGAAGTAAAAACAACAACCTACCATCATTAACATCATCACAGTTAACCTATGAATAAAGTCACCTGAAATATAATAACTATTTTAACTAATAAAACTAGGTTCTTTTAGAATTAACATGGACTTTTGTACATTCTTTGATCTACTGTGCTGTACATTTTGGAATAACAATCCTAGGGTTAGGGTTAGGGATAATGATACCCGGTCTAACTCAAACTTGGAGTACGTGTTTAACAACTACATTACTTTGCTTCTTTGCATAAAACTGCAGGTGAATTTCATGTTTCATGACAGGTAACGTCTTCGACTTTGTAGAGTTCATCTAAGCCTTTGAGTCAGACGCAGATATCAGTGTTGGTTATTAAGAAGATCTAACTCCATGCACGAGAGATTCCCTCACCTTCTGAACATGGTTATTACCCTAACTGTTTTTTTTTGTTTGTTTGTTTGTTTTTAAGGTTTTGGGCACTGATTTGTTTAATTTTCTAAAAAAAAAAAAAAAAAAGAACCGACTCTTTGATGACACACTCCTACCCATCAGTACTGTTCATAAGGAATCTGAGACCCCTTCTACCTCACTTCTCACTGGGCCTCCTGCCCCTGGACTCTTGTCCTTCTCCACAGCCTCAGCGCTCAAACCAGTGACTCACACACTGCTGCGTTATCCGAGTCCTGGCTGTGCATAGAGCTCAGTCCAGTGTCCGAGTCATCATCGTTGCCACTCGGGTTAGATTTCGAAAGTCCCCGCGCCCTCTCCACCCAGCAGTCACTGTGATCCACAGAAGGAGGAGGAGGAGGCGGTGGTGGTGGTTGTGATGATACTGGAAGTGGAGGCTGCGCGTCGTCCGTGAACACAGCGTCTCCGTCTCCTGCGTCTTCATCGCACGAGTCCACTCTGTCCAGTAAATCCCTCAGCTCGTGTTCTCTGGCCTCCCGCAGTGCCAGACTCTCCTCCAGCTCGCTCTGCACCGCCTCCAGGTCGCTGTTCAAACGCAGCCCGATGTACGAGCTCGTGTCCAGCTGCGTCCGGATCCTCTCCTCGTGCAGACGCGCGTCTTTCTCCTGCGCTGCGCTCTCTTCCTCCTCCTCTTCCTCCTCGGCGTCTCCTTCTCGGCGCCGCGTCATCCACCTCATATCGAGCTCCTCCTGGATTTGCCCGGTGAGTCTCTCCACGAGCGCGTAATGCTCGGTGAGCTGCTCCTGCAGCCGGATCACTTGGTCGCACCGCGCCATGGCGTCCGCGTCCATGTCCATCGGGTCCGGTGGCGCGCTCCCGCTCCCGCTCTCGCTGTCCACCAGGTAAGTGTCCTGCACGTAGTTGATCCCGTGTCGCCTCATGCGGTCCGAGTGCACCCTGGCCTCGTGCGTCTCGATCTCGCCGTCCAGCTCGCGGATGCGCTGCGTCTGCTGGCGGATGGTGTGGTCCTGAGAGAGCACGAGGTGCACCAGGGTCTCCATCCTCTCCGCGTGCTCCTCCGTGCACGGCTCCTCTTTCGTCCTGGTCTTGATCTTTTCCAGCTTACGGAACGCTTTCCGGACCACGCGGCGCCGCTTCTCCTCTGATGGCGCGGCGGCCACCGGCGGCACCGGGTCGCATTTCTCCTTGCTGGCGACGACGCGCGCCTCGGCGCTGCGCGGCCCGCTCCCCGGCAACGACGCGTCGCTCCGGACCAGCACGAAGCGCACGTTGTCCTGCTCGCGGCCCCACGCCGTCCACAGCCGCAGGATTTTCGTCCGGTTCGGCAGCACGCGCTCGAAGCCGCGCCACTTCTCCACGAGGCAGTAGGCGTGCGCGGAGCGCGCGACCGCCGGGGAGCTCCGCTCCTCCAGCAGCACGCGCACCACATCCGCGCAGCTCGTGCGCCGCGTCAACCCCGACACCAGCTTCTCCTCCCGGCAGACCCACACCGAGATCTTACCCTCCTCCATACCCGAGCCACACTCTCAGCTCTCACTTCCACACCAGCGTCCTAAATCCATTGGTTTGGAAAAATCCCAAGTAATATTCCAAAGTGTGTGTGTGTGTGTGTGTGTGTGTGTGTGTTTATCTCCACTGCGTCCTGCGTCCTGCCATCCTGCGCCTGGCCACTAACACTGAAGTTCTGCCTTAAACCACACTCACTTACACGCGCACATCTAGGTCACGTGACACAACATCTCCCTCTCTCACACACACACACACACACCCATCACTAAGCTCACACACCGACTCCAACCACAACCTGTTCAAGTCTTTATAGGAAACACGTCAGCACACGTTCATCATCCTGCCACTCTCACTTTTTTTTTTAAAAGAAAGAAGAATGACGTCATAGTGTGCCAGGGCTTCCCCAGACTACATCACTGCTATACTGATTTAATGATGATCTGATACTATTTGCTGTGATTGTTTGTTTGTGATTCTGTATTGCATATGTAATGACTTGCAGACTTCTAACGTTCTGTATAAAGTCTAAAATCTAAAGCTGAGCAACTTGTTCAAGCACAAATCCTTATACTGAATTTAATAGCAATAAACAAACAAACAAACATCAAAATGCTCTTAAACCTTTGCTAAAAGGCTTACTGTTTGAAATACAGTGATAAAGCGTTTGAGTTTGGTGAAAAATTCATCGATTTAAAACTTTGATGTTTTTTTATTACATAAAAACTAATAAAACATGTTTTTTTTTTTGTTATCCCTAAACACTACTAACTACTAGCTTATATAATTAATGCACAGTCTCTTTTGTTTACTCTTTTATTTTTGCACACACGTCAGATTCCTCAATGACCATACATAAAACTAAATGTATTTTTTAACTTTTAGTTAAATTATATTGTTACATTTTTTAGCTAAACAGGTGAAAAAAATACATCATATATAAAATAAAAAAATATTTTCTTTTAAAAATATATAACATGGCTAACAATTTAATTTCTCCTCCTTTGTCTCCTCCTCCTCCTCCTCCTACTACTACTAATTAAAAAAAAGTTTATTTTGGCTCTGTTTTGAATGCTTATAATGCAAAATGGATCTAGACTTGCCGACTCATAATTTTCCTTCAAACCTTTAATCAGTTTTTATGCAACTCTATATACTATTTGTTTATTGATTGATCAGTTGATTGTTTTTTTTTTGTTTGATTGTTTACAAACAAAAATGTTTTGTACAGTAATTTGTTTAAATTAGTTCTGTAAATTCCACAAGCAAAACAAATGCACAGAACAGCAATTTAGTCATATGTTAAGCGACAAATTATTATTGTTATTAATGTTGTTAAATTATTAAATTATTTAATAATGGCCAATTTATCTAAAGATTTATTGAGTTCACATTTGCATAACACAAACCCAAGTTTAAACATAGATTCATGATATTTACATCATATTATGCACATATGCAACAGCTGGTAGAAGATATTTTTCTTTTTTATTACACCACAGCACCATCTTGTGGTGAAACGCAGGTACTGTATTACTGTCTGATGTTGGCTATATGAAAAATATATATAATTTTTTGAGGGCATTTCTAAGAGACATTATATGCATTGTGCTATATTTTTGCAAATATACTGTCAACAACAATGTTAAATAGAATATTAATGATACATTTGTATATTATTAATAGTGAATAAAAAATGACCCAAATTTTTCCTTATTTTTAAAAGGATACTAAATGTTTACATCAGATTTGCAATTATTTCCAAAAAAAGACTAAAATTATATAGCAAGATCTCAGGAAAGTATATTGTGGCATACTGTACGTTATCACGATATACTATCTAATAACGATATACGCTGTCTGGACAAAGTTTTTTAATTATTATTTTTTGTTTGTTTGTTTATTTCTGTACAGCAAAGGCAGGTTTTTAGCATTATGTACATTCTGGCTTTATACAGCAGCCTTACTGTATTTTCTGTAGTGTAAAGTTACTGTTTTAATGTTTCAGTAGTTTAAGGTTTGCCCTGAAGCAATGTGATATACATCTTTACATTCTGTACAATGCAGCTGCCTGACTAACAAAAGAAAATCATAAATTTCAAGCATTAAAAAAATACAATAAATGCAAAATGTTGCTAAATGGAAACTTAGAATCTCTTTACAGCTGTACAGTTTCCATACAGCAGGGGCTCTCATACTTTGTGTACAGTTTTGCCCTTAAAAATCCACACATCTGGACATTATAGATTTATTTCATGAACATTTGAAAGAGTAATAACCATGAGAATAGATAATACTTTAATATTGAAGGTAGTAACATATTTCATGTATACTTTACTTGAGAAGTTTTATTAGAGGATACTATTTACTTTTACTCCACCACATCATACAGTAAATATATGTACAGTACTTAACTAAATTTCTGCATGGCGGTGTGTTACATGAGTTAATATAAGCCTATGCACAGGTTTTACGCCGGATGCACTTCCTGACATAACCCTCTGATTTATCCGGGCTTGGGACCGGCACTGCATCCAGTTGCTGGGGGGTTTATGTACTGGCTGGGAATCGAACCCGGTCCTGCAGGGTGGCAGGCAAAACACCTACCACTGAGCCACCATACTTTTGATACTTAAGTAAAAAGCCAAATACTTCTGTACTGGACGTTTACTCAAGTACACAAGACAAGTAAGGGGCCGGACCTCTACTTTTCCTTGAGTAACGTTTGTCCTACCTAATCTCTACTTTTACTCAAGTACAGGATTTCTGTACTTTGCCTACCTTTAATGGTTGAGTTTTCTTCACCACTTAAAAGAAATAAGAAAAACTAAGAAAAGATGCTCAGACCTTTGTCTAGGTTCCACAGACTCAGTTTTTAGATGTAAGACTTTAAACATTTACAATTGGGATATTTTGAAAATGTGGACATTTTCTGGAAAAAAAAATCATTTGCTGCTTTTGTACTCGTTTGCTATTGTGGCGATAAATAAATAAATAAATAAATAAATAATAAAAAAAATTATAATAACAAAAAATGTCATAGTATCTAAATGTCGCTGCTTGATCAAGTTTAATCATGATGGTGAGTCAAATGGAAACTTCTTTATTTTTTCAATCTTATGCTGTTTGTTGTAAATTTAAATTACAAACTTTATCTACAAACTCTATTTTATTTAGAGAAATAATTCCAGGACAAAACAAATGTCTGAACAAAAACAATCTGATTTCTAAACTAACCTTTGAGTGACACTTTTTCATTTCATTTGAATTGAATTTCCGCTCAGTGACATTCTCTGGACGAGAAACTGAATCAATTTACATTGTTTTTTCAGGCCGATGATCTCAGCATTAATGTTACAATCCCAAATCTATTAAAATTATAAAGTAGTATATCTTTGATTTTCCTCTGAATGACATTTTACAAAACAAGTTTAAATCATTTAACATTTTGTTCTGCTGCTTTGTGCCGAGGAAGATCTCAGTGAGCGTTAAAGTTATAGTGTCTCTTTAAATGTTGTAGATTTAAATGTAGAGGAGGACGGAGGACAAGCATGGGTAATCATGGGGACAAGCATTGAGGTAATACCTCAGACAAACACTGCTTACTACATGAACGCACCACAACTGTTGACCCTTTCATGCATTAATTATTTATAAGCATAAACTGTTTATTCCAGCATAATTTTTTTCTGTATTAACTGTATTAAAATGCACATGGGTTTTTCATGTTTAGGAAAAATGATAACATAAAGAAAGGTAGAGAAAGATCTTTTAATGAGAGAGAAAAAAATCTTTTAATGTCCAAAACCAGTTAAAAGTTATTTCTAATATTGACAAACAAAAATGTAGAAAATATGCTTTATGAATATAAAAGTTATGTGATGGTGTGTGTGTGTGTGTGCATGCGTGTGTGTTTGAGAGAGAGAGACAGTAAAGTGTAAAATGTCCAGGACAGAGAGCATTCAGAGACAAACAATACTCAAAATGATCACTAGGGGGTGCTTCTTCTATTTCATTTCTTAGGGTTAATTAGCCACAGTAAAGATTTAAACTTACTCTCACCGTCTACACACGCTTTATCCTGGCCCTGGAGAGATCGGGCACGAGGTAGAGTACACCCTGGATGGGGTGCCAATCCATCGCAGGGCACATACACACATACACACACTCACACGCTCATTTACACACTACTGGCAATTTGGGAACGCCAATTAGCCTAATCTGCATGTCTTTGGAAGAAGCCCACCACGTACCAGGAGAACATGCAAACTCCTAAACACAGACCCGAGGTGGGAATCGAAACTGCGGCCTGGAGGTTCAAGCCGACAGTGCTTACCACTAAGCCAAGATTTAAACACACTTTAATATTTCTCTTTCTCTTTCATGTAATATGTTTTGTGATTTATTTCTGTAAAACTTCAGGTTCAAAATTACTGTACGTATGTATTAAAAAATAATTTTGTAGCTTGTATTATACTTTATTTATTCCTTGTAGATGAACAATATGGTGAAAATTCAGTCTGATTGCAAAAACTACTAGAAAACATGCTGTATAAAGTAAACTTATTAAATTCTCTCATAAACACCACTCGGCCTTTGTGTCATTTAGTGTCTACTTGATTTCTTTAAACATAAAAATCGCTGGATCACGGCTGAGACTAATGCTCGTTATCCCTAACAAAAGTTTATTTGTCTTTAATTCTGCATCGTTATTTCCTTTCTTCTCTTCTCAGAGCCTCACCGCAGTGACACACGGAAATGATGTGACCAAAGGAAATAAGCTTCGGGAGAAATCAAGGACGAACGGATATGTGAGTATGAGCTCACTCACCGAAGCATCACGACGACGAACACTTACTGATGGAACGATTTGGACAGTGTAAAATATTTGTATACAGACGACGCACTGTACAGCAAATAATATCACGTAAAACATGATTGTGCATGCGTACCAAGAATGTTAATTAATGATCATTAATTATGTGATGTAATTGGTGTTAATTAAACCGATAATTGTTTTGCAGAATATTTCTCCAGCGCACATAGCTGTTGTACAGCACTGTACACCACAAGAGGGCGCAGTTGCAGCTCAGGTGATGTACAGTATTAGACACTGTATTTTTTTTCTGTATTTTCAACAGCCTTACTGTCCCCCCCCCCCACATCTTTCATTAATTCCTGAAGCACTGTGCTGATAAAATCTGTGACGAAATGTTTCCTCATAAATTATAAATTGATTTTTGGATTTTCTTTCAATCTTTCACATTGAGTTTGATTTAGCCGACCCGTTGTTCGTAATGTAATTCTGATTAATACATTAGCTCATATCATATGATTCATTGTGTAAACATGTTTCCATTAAAACCAGCTGTGTGTCATTGTTCTAGAATCTTCCTACAGTATCTCCTCCTTTGTAAGAACTGCTCCTTAAACATGGACTTCAATCAGTTTCTGGTTCTGATGTGCGGTCCGGGACTTGAGCAGGAATCACCTGTGGGGTGAAGACACAGACTCGTGTGTGTAACCAAAGATAAAGGTGATAAAGTGTGTATTGCTGTGATTACTGAAGGACTGAGAGCGACTGGTCACATGATCCAAACAGGCCAATCAGCTCATCACCTTCATAGAACACTTAAAAATCCGGAACCGTGTAATTCATGTGTTGAGTTAAAGAGAAATTTAGGATGAATGGATGATGAATGGATGAGGCTCAGATAACTGAAGCAGGTTAGAAGTCTGGTTCTGGTTCTGTAGTGAATCTAACAATCATTTGTGGTTGCGCTGATATTGGACCAGGTTTTAGACTGGATTCAGGATATTTGCTGATTCAATCCTCTGATAAATGTTTTATGATGATGATGAAGATAATAATGATGATGATGATGATGATGGACAGCAGACATGCAAAATGACCCAAAGGTATCGTCAGTGATTATACAGCTACAGTATTAAACAAACCTTAACTTCAACATGATAGCCTCCAAACGTCACGCCCAAAACACACACACACACTATTTCTCTCTCTCCCTCACACACACACACACACACACACACACTTTTTCCTCTCACAAACACTTTCTCTTGCACATATACACACTTTTTTTCTCTCTCTCTCTCACACACTTACTTTTTCTCTCAAATGCCCTTTTTCTTTTACAAACACTTTTTCTCTCACACACACACTCTCTCTCTAACACACACAAACACACTTTCTCTTGCACATACTGTATACACACTTTTTTCTCTCACAAACTCTATCACACACTTTTTCTTTCTCTCTCTCACACACTCTCTCACAAACACACTCTCTCTCTCACAAACACACACACACTCTCTCTCTCTCTCACACACACACACACACTTTTTCTCTCTCTCTCTCACACACACACACTTTTTCTCTCTCTCTCACACACACACACACACACACAAACACAAACACACACACACTCTCTCTCTCTCACACACACAAACACTTTTTCTCTCTCTCTCACACACACACACAAAAACTAAATGTAGGAAGCGGAGTTTTCTGACCTAACAGACAAAATGATTGACAGGGACACAAAGACGCCACCTTGTGGTATTTTGGACAGTTTAGTCCATATTAACTGTTTTTTAATAATTGTTTTCTTCATGTTACAGATGTAGGGGCGTCACAGAGACCAGAGTTTCTCCTCTGATCAGATATTTTTTATTAATGACAGCTAACAGAATTGGGAAAAAAAAAAAACATCAAATATTACAAAGAATAAAAATCACAATCTTTAAAGCACATGGCCATCAGACCTGACTCGACATTAAACGCTTGTGGATTTTTGGCTCATCTATAAAACAGCTTTGTAGTTATTCAAGTGAAAAAACATACAAAAATAATAAAGGGACTTAGCAGGCTTATATTCCTAAAGAGTTAATAATCGTTAAAAAAAAAGCCGACCTTCATTGGATTAAAGTGTGTGTCGTACGGCAGGAAATACAAAATCCATTTTCCACATCCAGTTCTCTTCAGTGTTAACTTCAGACTAAACAGGACTACGATTTATTTAAGGAACAAAACGAGACGATGTCCTTTTAGAATAAGAAGTAAAAATTTTTTGTACTAAAAATATTTTTTTGTACACAATATTCTTCAGTTACATTAAAAAAGGCTATCGGTATTCCATGAAAAAGTAACAAAACGTACCTCCGTTTCATTGTCACTCCCTGCACCCGTGCAGATCGAGAAAATACACAACGTTTAAGACCAAAAAACAAACAAACATAAAAAAAATAAAAAATTTGGAGTCATTAGAGGCAGCGTCCAGCTGTGACCGAGTGAAGCGGAGGGTTTGTAACGCACAGAGGCTCAGCCGCTTCAGAGTTACGAGATCATCACCGAGTGGAAAGAGTCTCTGAGACGCTCAGGACATCGGGTCCATGAGGACACAGGAAGTGATGCGCTCGGGCTCTCTCTGACCAGCAGGGCAGCAGCTCAGTGTCTTTAGTGTGTGTGTGTGTGTGTGTGTGTGTGTAAGAGAAAAGAAAGAGGGACAACGAGAAGTTATCATCGCGTCTCATTCTTTGACCAGTCTGTAGATGTGATGCTGAGCTCCGTGCTCGCTGTTGGACACCTCGAACACACACGCCATGCACAGCAGCGTCTCCTGAGTTTCTCTGTTCGACACCACCTGCAGGACACACACCAACAGCAATACATCAACACACACACAAGCTGTTTTTAAATCAAACATTCAGGCTTCAATTCTATACTGACGCCTTCATCTCTTATCTGCTCAGACGGTGCTGATTTATTCTCCATAACAGCAGCTTTATACCATCACACTCGCCCTAACATCATCGCCTCTATAGCAACAAAGAGAACTGGACACTGGACACACGTAATGATAAATGATAAATTCTAATAATAAATACGATTCCAGCATAATAGACTGATAAAAACAAATAATTCTAACCTGAGAAGTATGTAGTAGAAACTCGCTAAATTCTAATACTTCTAGTAAATTCTAATCAAAAATATAAAATGTTGCATGATTCATTAAAACATAATTTTTTTTTTTTTACTAAAAAGTATTAAAAACCCTTTAATGTTTCATTCAAACATTGAAGTTTGTTTTAGAATTTATTAGAATTATTACTGTTTTTATACGTTTTGTCTGTAAAGTAGTTTTAAATATATATATATATATATATTTATATATATATTTTTTTTTTTTCCCCCAGATTTTTCTCCCTAATTTAGTCGTGTCCAATTCCTCCCCGTCACTAGGGGGCTCCCACATTAAGGCTACTACCGCCACTCAGCCGGGAGGGCCGAAGACTATCACGTG
>JAQMYL010000002.1:28054462-28064462 GCA_030014365.1 Clarias pachynema | reverse complement strand
CCTGAGGACACACTGATAACATCTACCTGTTGATGATCCGTGCAAACGGTCCCAAGCGAGAGAAAGTTTGAAATGCCACATGGTTTTAAAAGTAAAAGGTCACGATCTAAAAGCAGATGGTGGTGTGAACAATCGCCCTGCGAACATCTCCACTCCCACTGCAGGTGTTTCCCTCCGAGCGGGACTGAGGGGCGAGGACTATTTTCCCCCTGCCAGATAAAGCTCTTTTACACACACACACACACACACACACACACACACACACACACACACACACACACACACACACACACTCTTGCATCTGATTAGTGCTAAGCAGCTGTCCTTTGTGAGTGCTGGAGCCAGTAACATGATGACTCCCCTCCGTCCGCCGGCCACCATAATCAGCCAGATGGCACGAAAGCGTGACGGAAAAGTCCTCAGTGATCCAGAGAAATCCAAAAAATCCTACAATGTTCGAAATTTATAGTATTTCCCAGGGCTATTATATAATGGATGACCCTGCGCTCTGACCCCAGGCTACTAAATAGTGATGGGTCGTTCATGAACGATTCGTTCTTTTTGAACAAATCTTTAACGTGACTCAGATGAACGAGTAGTCTCAGAGAGTGATTCGTTCTTTTTCTACTGGGCGTGCATGCACAAAGCATCGCAAAATCTCCGTAGGTTCTGTACAGGGAACAGAAATGAGTCGTTACCTTTAAGTCTTTAGGTCCAAATTTTCGTTCTTTTGTCACGTGACTCCCATAGACGCTATGCAGTGCAGTACACAGGAAACAGAATTGAGCGGTTCTTCTCAATGAGTCTTCAAGTCCTAGTCATTCGGGGTTTTTTTTGTCACGTGACTCCCATAGACGCTATGCAGTGCAACAGATTCAAAAGAACGAACGACTCAGACTAGAAGATATGAGAGGTGAGCTGCTCTTTCTGTTTATTATAATATGTCCTTAGCTGCATTGTAATATTTTCATTACTGGAACTAGAGCCAAAACTTGTGTATGTAGACGTGTTGGGGGTCTGTTTTATTTTATTTCTGATCAAAAGAACGAAATGAACTAAATGACTCGAAAAAAGATTTGTTCATTTTGATGAACGAGATTCAAAGAACCGAATCACTGAAATGATTCAAACTTCACATCACTACTACTAAGAAGAAGCTGGGATAAGTGAAGAATAAAGAATTTCACTGTGCAGTAATGTACTGTATATCTGTATAAAGGCTGATCTTTAGAACTTTAAATCTGGACAATTTTAACACCAGGAAAAAAAAAAAACCCACAAAAACACTTCACAAAATAACGGGCTGTTTGGACTTCACGCATCTACACTAGTGAGTATTTGTTTCTAAATCATCAATCAGGTTAGTTATAGTTAAGGGGCGGAGACTAGTTTTAATATTCATTCCATCTAGGAACCACAACAGCCACCACCAGTAAAACACCAGGTTCCTCCACAATGTCTAATTTTCCCCTAATTTAATCTCGACCAATCCCAACCCACCAGCCAGCTCTCCTCCAATCACACTTCCACATAAAGAGATCGCAGAGACTCATGATTGGCTGGTGTTGTGATTGACAGGGGGAGAGAGAGTACAGTATGTCCCTCCCACCTAGAGATCATGACCAGGTTTACGGTAACAGTGTCAGGATTTAAACTTTTCAAGGCTTCTTTAACTTTTATTATAATTTTTCAAGTGTTAATGGTTAGCATTGTGGGCTTGAACCTCCAGGGTCTGAGTTCGATTCCCGCCTTCAGATATGTATGTGCTTGGTGTGTTTCCTCAGGGTTCTCCGGTTTCTTCCCACAGTCCAAATACATGCAGATTAGACTTAACTGGCATTTCCAAGTTGCCCGTAGTGTGTAAGTGTGTGTGTGCTCGTGCCATGTGGTTAATCGGCACCCTGTCCAAGGCGTACCCCACCTAATGCCCCGAGTCCCCTGGGATAGGCTCCAGGCCTCCGTATACAGGATAAGTGCTATAGAGAGTGAGAGAGAGAGAGTGAGATATACAGTATCGGGTTAGATTATGGTTCTTCACAGGTTCACAAACATGCTGATGTAATCTGGAGAGAATGTGAGTTCAACACCCCTGGCTCAGAGAGAAACAGAAAAAAACTCTAATGCATCGGTGGACTTTGATTGTGAAAAACAAAAACAACACCAAAAAAAAAAAATCCCATGTTTTGTTTCCTGGAAATTTGATTAAACAGTAGCCAAGACAACGTAATAATATACGGCCAGATAGCTGATAGCTAGAATAATATATAACCACCCACTTAGGGGGCAACCCGCTCATTAACTGCTCTGCTTATCTTTAAAAAAAAAAGGTGCTGAAGTTGCATATCGTTGTCTTATGAGGAAATTTGTATGAGTCACCATATGACTATGATATCAACTTCACCATGCAGGAAAGTCCACGCATGGTCACTCAGCTTCTTGAACAAGAGTGATTAGGCTCACTTCCTGTGCGTGAGTGTGTGTATGTGTGTGTCCTTAGTTGGCACTCTCGGTGGAAAGATCACACCAGCACGCTGGAAAACCCGAGGACGACTCTGTGCCGATTGTGTGTGTTTTCGCCGAGGTATGGCTGTAAAGCTTCTAAAAAGAGATTATAATGAAAGACTGAGGGGTGAATATTACAAGACTCGAGGGCATGAACACTATTTAAGGAGGAGGGCATAAAACCTAAAAGCCCCTGGTATCAAGAACTATGTGAACCACAAAGTGCTAAGGTTTAAAAAAGATATGAATAAAAAAAATGGTTATTGGGGTACGTCCTCCATCTTTTAAGGTGCAGTGAATCTGGATCCAGAGCAGAGAAAACGCTTTGTGTGTGTGTGTGTGTGTGTGTGTGTGTGTGTGTGTGTGTGTGGTCCTGTTATTGAACCACCGTGTCTAAAATGAAAGAAAACAGGGCTGTTAAACAGAATCGAGGACGAACTGAGAGTCGGCCATTTGCGAGTCATCGACACGTAATAAAGACAAAGAAGTTTCAGATATTAGTTTCGAGTTCAGTCAGCAGCCCGTACGCAGACGTCCACATCCAGCTGCTGGTGGGCGTGAAGAGGAGGGGAGCAGTCTCGCGTCTGATCACCCCGGCCTTCTGTTATTACTGTACTGCTGATCAGACCCACAGATAGACGCGTGCTTATGAAAGTCAGCAGTTGTCTTGCAACACTCACACTTCGTTCTTTCAACAAACAATTAAACAACAACAACAATAACAAAAAACTAACAACTCACACTTCTAATGAATCCGTCAAGGAAACTGATCTTAGTTTTTCCATGTGAGATCAAATCCTCAGTGCTGAGTTCTTCTTCAGTGTGTGGGAAATGGATTGAGAAAGATGTAGCACAACCCACGAGAAATATCGGTCTCTACCAGAGTCGACTTTACCAAAATCCCACACTGTACAAATCTCGAGTCGAGATCGCAATGTGCGAATTTTAGGGAGGGGATCACCAGGGGACACACGATACCATATCAAGGTGTCGATTCCATCCGTATTACAGCTTTATACTGTAAGTATCACGATATTATAAATATGGCTGCCATTTTTATATGTGTGAATAGTTTAGAGAGCACCACCTGTAGGATTATAGAGGAATTGCAGCATTTCAACGCCTTCAATGCAAACGTATAACTAAAAAATATTTTGATTTATACTGTAAGAATTGGCACACAAAACAGTCACGGCCCATTTTTTTTTCTTTTATATAACTCTTCTTCCCATCTCTAGTGATTTTATTGCTCCAACAGGAGGACAGCATGGGGTGACGCAAAGCTCCTGAGACAGCCGCGCAACATAAAGACGCTAATGCAAATGAAACTTGCTAGAACATCTAAAATATCTTCACGGCTCACTCTGAAAACGTTTGTGCTTCCACGAGCCTGTTTTCAGTGTAAATCTTTCTACAATGTTAACAGAAGCTAGTAAAGTTCTTTAATCGCGAGGTCGTTACTAGAAGATTGTCGCTATTACCTGGTACTGAAGTCAGCGAAAATTTTATTGATTTGATGCATTTGTTTTAAACTTATACATCATAATAGTGATTTTGAATCGTAGAAATTTATAAAAAATTTACAGAATTGTCATATTGCTCATCATTAGTGTCATCTTTAAATTTAAACACATTTTTAATATATATTTTGTTAATATTATTTTATTGTTAAACTTTAACTCATTCTTCACATTATTTAGTTATATAATAAAAATAAATAAATATGAATAATGAATTCAATTTAGCACTTGTGAAGTTTGATTTATTGTAAAACCAGAAAGAAACAATAATAATAAAAAAGTGTTTACTATTAATTAATAATATTTTTATATTTATTTTTTTTATTGACATAACGTGGAGGAAAGGAAAAAAAAGTTCTTTCTGGTTAAATTTTGTATTTAAATTTGACAATTAATCAACTGTATCTGGCCCATCGACAAAAAAAAATAATATTAATACGATATTAATACATCCATGATATCTCTAAATTTATCACAATAACAATATTATATTGTTATAATATATAATTTATCAGCCCTAGACGCTGCTATCTAAAATCAATAAAGAAAGAAATTCTTCATAGGTTATTTGTTTTCAGTATTTCTGTCCTTTAAAAACCGCTGGTAGAAATGACCTAAAATGAACAACTGTTATTTTAAATAATAATAATAATAATATTTAAATAAATAAATAATAAATAAATAAATGATTAAAATGAAAGAATAGCAAAATAAAAAAGACACATGACAGTCTGAACAGACCCAGCATTCTGTAAGTCCTTCCTCTATAAGAAACCTGACATTTACAGAACATCCAGATTCAGAGAAGAAAGAAAAAAGGATCCACGAAAAGAAAAAGAAAAAAACCCTCTCACCTCCCACCTGACCCCATTTTCTATAACACAAAAGAATCAAAAGCCAGGCATATATAAGAACACAAATATATTGAATATACATAGGGTTTGCAGTGATGGCTTCAGAGGCCTTTGTGAAAAGTGAAGACTTCTTCAACTTTAGAGAAACGCCGGTCTCTGGGGCACAATGCGGCCCTCATCAAAAAGCAATTCAGCACGCATTCTAGAAAGCACTTTCTCCCATTCTGTCCTGCCCAGTGAGACTCCCGCTTTAATTCAGCACTTCAAAAAGAAGAAGGGGAAAAGGACCTGGTGCATTTTTCCTGCCAGAGGAAAATAACTTATTCTTAAAATGCTCTATTTACCCCGTCTCCACAAAGCATACATAAAGGTCTGTTATTTCTGTTACTTTATATTTAGAATGGAAAGAAGTCATTTTGTATTGAAAAAAAAAAATGACAATGAATAAATCATACACAAAAAATGTAAATAAAAAAAATTCATAAATAAAGGAGTCACCATACGGGTTTAAATAAGTAGATACTCAAGAGCTTTTAATTCGATAATTGCTGCTGTGATTAATGAGTTTCAGCTGCAACAATCCTTTTAACCCGAACTGATGCAGTGAGGAGCTTCTTATCGCTTAAACGTCTACATCAGAAGTTCTATTCCACCGTCATGGAAAAGATATTGTTGCGTTTCTGAAATGTAAAATTTGAACAGATGACCAGGGGAACAAAATATAATAAAACCAAAAACAATTCTTTAAAAAAACAAAAAAAAACAAAAAAAAAAGACATTAAAAATCTGTGTTTAATAGTTAAAAAAGGGCCATGTTTAATAACGAAAGTAAGAACCATTCCATACTGGGTGTCCATAAGAAAAACACTTTTTAATTAAACTGATCAAAAAAAATGCTTCAGTTTGTTAGGGAACATAAAGATTAGACTTTGGAGCGATGGAAAGTCACATGATCTGATAAGTCCAGCATGAAGTGATGTACCCATCATGCATAGTGTCCACTGTACGAGCCTCTGGAGACAGTGTTATGATCTGGTGTTGCTTCAGTCGCTCAGGTCGAGACTCAGCAACGTTATGTGGCAATAAAATGAAGTCAGCTGGCGACCTGAACGTACTGAATGAATTTGTGCTGATGAATTTTCGGGGCGGTTTGACTGTCCGGTCATGAATACAAGATCTAAAATAAACATTGTGAGATTGCATAAAGTAGTCGAAACAATGCCGAGGTGAGGGCGGGCACGTGCCTTAAACAACACTAAATATTATTATTTTTTGGCCATGTAGTCTGCACAGTTATACGGTAAGTTAATAAGAATAATAAATGTCTTGCATGTCTCGCATTAAGGTGGGAGAAGGCCAAAGAAAACCATTCCACAAACTTTTGGACATATGGTTGTGTTTCTAGTGATTTAGAAGCACATTAACAGACGGGTTAACTAATAAACTCAGGACTGGTCCATGCTTGATCACAGTTAAAGGCTTCGGCTATCCATTCGAGACAATCAGCCAGAACTCCCTTCTTGTCCACGCCCTGTGTGAACCTGCTCACCCTCTGACGAGGCTCAAGTCCAGTCCTAACCAGGTTCGACACAAGTTCTCTTTCTTCCACGTAATTCAGAACGTTAAGCGACACACATACACACGCACACACCTCTCGACAGCCACACTGTCCTAGTTTCTCAAAATATTTCTTGCTCATCGATTCGAAGATGCTCTGGTCTGTGAGATTTAAGAATAAATATTGATGGAGCTCTCCGGCTCGCTGAAACGACGTGTCGCTCACGTTCTGAAGTGAAACATCGCTCACCTCTGACCTCAGGGACTCTTATCCATACATTTAGAATTGATCACCCAGACCGCCATTAAATCTCTGGACACCTTCACACGAAGCACGATTGATTTTGTGCTGTACCCTGAAACAACTGACCCCCCCCCCCCCCCCCACCTAGTCTCCACTCCCCCACTGACCCGCGTTCGCATTATTATTATTATTATTATTATTATTATAATACTCGGGTGCACCTGCATGTTTTCCCCGGGTGGCGGTATGCACCCAGTTGGTTTGCGAGCTGCCATTAAACACAAAGAGTAGAAGAGAACGAGGAGGTCAATCTTCACGCTATATCTAATATCATTGATATTTCGGAAAAAATGTCTAAAGCAGTGCTCTCGCGTACCTTCCTGCTTTATCTGCTTTTTTTTTATGTCTATGTAGGTCAGAGGATGAGATCAGCGCTTGCTACGCGTACACAGAGATTTCAGAGCTGACAGACGGCACTGATGACAAAGATCTACATCTGCTTTCAGGTACGACTCGCACCCTGTACCGTGCCCGACACCACCTTTCCCCGCACGCTCGGACACGGATCCTGAAGCCTGGAACGCTTGTGTTGCCCCTGATTAAAATGAACCAGACTTTAGGATCGCGTGTTCTCAGAAACGATACGGGGTCCCTACTGTGAAAACGCCTCTTACTTATCTTCAGAGTATTTCATACAGTAGGGTCAGGTCAAAACATCTGGATGAACTTTTTTTTTTAAACACACCCTTTCTTCTTTACACACCCTGTCCTGGATCTCATTTCTTTGTAATTCTTAAAAAATAGACATATAACAGTTGTTTTGGTGTCATGACTCATTTCCGTCCTCCAAGAGGTATAACACGAACAGGGGTGTTCAAATCAAAGCAGGACTTTTGATTGGGCAGAAGAATAGAACGGCCTTTACTTCTCTATATAATCCACTGTTACGCTAATGCACTTATGACAGTGTTTCACTAGTGCATGATCAGGCTGCCTGCTTCACGTCTGAAACCCCGGCCTCCCGGGAACTCCTTTAAAAACCCAAACATGTTGAAATGGCTTGGACTGTACGGGGGATGTGGCGATAACTCCCAGCCCAGTTCCTGTAACCTGCGAGTGGTGCTGGTGTACGATTCCGTGTACAGTTCACACAGACAGATGCGTCTCTTTCTTCAGAAACTTGGCGACGAGTTATCCGTCGTTTTCGAGGATGAGATGTTCCACTCGCTGAAAGTTCCCGGGAACGGCTGCAGTGAGCTCCGAGTCACCTCGGACGGGATCGTCATTCCTGGACTTACGGCCTGGTTTAAAATGTTTGCACTGTTTCGATGTTTTGTTTGCGGCCGAGAGTCTCATCGGCGTACCGTAAGTTTTTTCTGTAAGTTTTCGGTAAACGTCAATTAGTTTTACATCTTCATTCCGCAGAAATTTCATCACAGGCTAGGCTTATATAAACAAACGGCTGTTATAATCGAAGAGATTATCATTGAAACGCATGTTTCTTCAGTATGACTGTAACCTGATCATTGACTAAAATCTCCATTATGCATCAGTTCCACCCAATAAAACTGAATACTTGCATTCTGCAAGATTTTTTTTTATATACAGGATCTGTCGTGGCCCGGTTGAGGCTCCTTTGAGGGCGGTTCAGTTCTTGATTGGAAGATTAAATCAGTCTTTTATCGGCCTCAGTAGGAGACTGTCAAATCTAATTAAAGCATGTGCTCTCTCTGCCCGGGTTAATCACTCAGGAAAACAAGACGGCGCTAGTTTCCGATATTAATTTGATAAAAATAAATGCACTCGCCCCCCCCCCCCCCGACGTGGGCGGAAAAATCCTCCTGACGCGCGTTCCCGACTCGAAGACAAAAGGCTGCATGCAGGTTACAGGAATGGAGGAAAGCAGCAGGCAGAGCACGAAATGAGGAGAAAAGAAAAGAAAGACAGAGAGAACGAACTCTGCATTCGTGAGTGACGTTTGCAGTTAGAGGCTCCGGAGCTGGCACGGCTCTGGGCCTGACGCCGTATCAGGTAGACGGAGAGATCAGCTCGAGCCCTCAGGTACACGGTTATAAGTGATAAGCCTCACTACAGCAGGGTACGAGGGGGGAAAAAAAAAAACCCAAACAAACAACGAAAAGAAAACCCTACACACAGTTTTGAAGTGAGAGCCAGTTGCTATAGCGATGGTCGCTAATTAGGCGCACTGGAAGGAAGGGCACTCACGAGCATGAGCTCCACTGTGGAGGAGTACAAACACAAACCCGGGCCTTCGCCCAAGACCCGGCACTAAAGGGAACTGTGATATCCCCAGATTAAGATAAGAAGAAGTATTTTTTAAAAAAATCAAAAAATTAAAAAAAAGAGATTTTAAAAAGAGAGCTGGACATTTTGGAAATTTATTCGCCTTTGTTCGTCATCATCGGATCAAAACGTTGATGATTTCCTCAGGCTTCAGGCGTCCGACTCCGCTGCTTCGGATGTGTTTCTCAGTTCAAAAACACATGCTTCAACTTACAGACGCCTTGATAATTAGCAGACGTCTCGAAAGCGGATGTGTTGGAAGATGAAAAACGCAACTTTTCAGAGCCGCGAGTCCCCGGGATATAAACTGTGAACTGCTGTCTTACACTGCAGCTGTTTTCTGAACTCGGATGGAATATTTTAAAGACGCGTCAAAAAAACAAAAAAAAAAGTTACCTGGAACATAAAATAAACAGTTCTTGTACTTGGTTTGGTTCAGGATCTGAACAGGGCTGGAGTCGGACCTCTCTGACCAGGGGTACGTAGCTCAAGCTTGTCCTGGGAACGCTGGGACACCACACACACACACTCTCACACACACTCTCACACACACACACTCTCACACACACACGCGCGCACTCTCACGCGCGCACTCTCACGCGCGCACTCTCACGCGCGCACTCACTCTCACTCTCTCTCGCACACTCTCACTCACACTCTCTCTCACACACACTCTCTCACTCTCTCTCGCACACTCTCGCGCACGCGCACTCACTCACGCGCACTCACTCACGCGCACTCTCTCACGCGCACTCTCTCACGCGCACTCTCTCACGCGCACTCTCACGCGCACTCTCTCACGCGCACACTCTCACATGCGCACACTCTCACACTCTCTCTCACACACACACTCTCTCTCACTCTCTCTCGCACACTCTCACTCACACTCTCTCTCTCGCACACTCTCGCGCGCACTCTCGCGCGCACACTCACGCGCACACTCTCACACGCGCACACACACTCACACGCGCACACACACTCACACGCGCACACACACTCACACGCGCACACACACTCAC
>JAQMYL010000002.1:27987295-28016903 GCA_030014365.1 Clarias pachynema | reverse complement strand
TGGGAGGAAACCGGAGTACCCGGAGGAAACCCACCAAGCATGGGGAGAACATGCAAACTCCATGCACACAGAGACGGAAATCGAGCCTGGCTGGGAATCGAACCAGGACCCTGGAGATGCAAGGCGACACTGCTAACCACTACACCACCGTGCCGCCCTGACATTAACAATAACTGAACAAATCTACCCTGTAGCTGCGTGATTTCGTAAACTGATAAGCTATCGCTCGATTGGCCGACTGGATAACCGCATAAATTAGCAAAAAAGTTCGGTTAGATATGATCCCAGTGTTTCACTAGTGCTTGGACACCATCAAGGTAGAAAGTTTTCTCAGTACCCCGGAGCCGTGATCGGACTGCCTGCTTCCTGTCTGAAACCCCGGCCTCCCAGGAACTCCTTTAATGACCCAAACATGTGGAAATGGCTTGGAGTGAGATCAGGACTGTACGGGGGACGTGGCAGTAACTCCCAGCCGAGTTCCTCTTACGTGCGAGTGGTGTTGGTGAATGATTGTGTGTACAGATGCGTCCCTTCTGGAGGTTTGCGACAAGTTACCGTTTTAACCGCCTCAGCCAGGATCATCATTCATAGATAACAGTCTTCTTTAAAAGGTTTACACCTTTCAAATGTCTGATCACAAGTCCCGGTTTGACTTGAACACCTTTCGAATATAAATTGTCTTAAATGAATAGAATTTTTGATAGAAATCCACATCGCATAAGCAAATGCATTCACGTTGGTTTCATGCTGTCTTCAGGAGGTTGTAAGCTCAAGTCTCAGAACTGGGAGAGAACCACTACTGCTGGACCTACAGATGAGTTCAGGCTTCATTTTATTCTTTATCTCATGTGGAAAAAAATGAAAAAAAAAAAAAAAACAAAGACAAGAAAAGAAAAGAAAAAAGAGGATGAAATTTGTTTTTTAAAAAAGGGTCAGTGATGGTAATGAATTAATTTGTTTATTTATTCAGTCAAATATGATCAAGTTTATCCCAGTACTCGGATTAATAAAGATGACAGATTTACAGATGAACTATCTGCACAAATATCTACATCGACACAACAACAAAAAAACAGGCAAACGTACACCTGATCTGGATAGACTCTGGAGCTTAAACGATGGTTCACTACTGCAGTTAGCTTTGTGAAATAAAGCAATAAGGAAAACAAAGGATCTGAAATGTTTCTCGGATTAAAAAACACAAACATCTGCACATACGGTCCTCATGTAGAAGAAGAAAGCCGGCACATGATTGTCCATGATCGATCTCCCACCCAAAAAAACAGAACAACTGTGCGGTAGTAAAGCTATTGGATAGCTCACGGTCCACACACACACACACACACACACACACACACACACACACACACACACACACACACATATACACACATCATAATACAGTGGTCTCAACAACACAACACGTCCACGATAAATCCCCTGTAGTGCTGATTTTCCCAAAGGGACATCGTGAACCCTAAGGCACGTCAGTGTGTCTCTTCAGTCCACGTGTCTGTATCGGGTGAAGAGGTTGTAGAGAACGCGCAGAGTCGACTTCAGGTCACAGTTCACGATATCTGAGAGGAGAAAATCATGACTACTGCAGGTTATATAATAACTTTTAAATTAAAAAAAGTTAAGATTCCAAGTAATGTTCATTCATTCATCCTGTATAGGGTCGCCGGGGGCCTGGTTTAGTCAACTAATTTTTTGTGTTTCGAGAGACGTTGTTGGGTTTCCTGCAACATTTTTGTACGTTGAGAAACTTTTGTGGCGTTTCAGGGAAAGTTGTCACAACGCTCCCGAAACGGAACAACATTTACAAAAAAGAGAGAGAAAATTGTTGTTGTGTTTTAAGTAACGCTTCTGTGTTTCGTAAATGTTGTTGACTTCTGGTGAACATTGTTGTGTTTCAAAAACGTCGTTGGATTTCGAGAAACTTTTTTGCATTTCTAGAAAAGTCGTTGGGTTTTGAGAAATGTTTGTTTTTGTAAATAATGCTGAGTTTAAAAAAACATTTTTGTCCGTAAATGTTTTGTTTAAAAAATTTTTTGTTCATAAACGTTTTGTTTATAAAAATGTTTGTTCGTAAACATTTTTTTTTTTTTAATGTTTGAGTTTTAAAAAAATGCTTGTTCGTAAACGTTGTTTTGTTTAAAAAAAAAATTTGTTCGTAAACGGTGAGTTTAAAAAAAAAATGTTCGTAAACGTTGTTTTGTTTCAAAAAAATGTTTGTTCGTAAACATTGTTTTGTTTAAAAAAATGTTTGTTCGTAAACATTGTTTTGTTTCAAAAAAAATTGTTCATAAACGTTTTGTTTCAAAAAAATGTTTGTTCGTAAACGTTGTTGGGTTTTTGTTTCGTGTTGGGTTTCAACGAACGTTTTTGTGTTTAAAAAAATGTTTTGGGTTTCAAAAAAATTATTTTTGCATTCCAGTGTTGGGTTTTAAGAAACTTCTTTTGCGTTTCAACAAATTCTGGGTTTTTTGAAACGGAATCATTTTTTTGTGTTTCGAGAAATGTTGGGTTTTGTGACCCGTTGTTGTGTCAACTCAGAGGAAAGCGCTATCCACCCCTTCTGCTTGCGTGAGATTACAGACGCCCGTGAATGGTCAGTGTCGCTATGATTAATGTGGGAGTGAAAGCATGGCATCCCTCCCTCAAGGACAGTGTGACCAATCGGCTCTTTAGACTCCCAGCTATGAATAGTTACTCACGAGTCTCAGTAATGGTGAATATTTAATGACTGAATGAGAGGTCTGGGTTTACCCTCTGGCCTGGGTTTGGGTCTCTCCAGCCCTCCATCCTGCATCAGCTCGAAGGCGAACGATACGTTATGGACCTGGAAAAGAGACACAGCACAAGGAAATCGACACAGACCCAGATCACTCACAAAAAAAAGTTTAAGTCAGTGAATCAGTGAGACTGGATCAATCAATCAATCGTGGCTTAATAGCTCTAGTCATGTTCTGCGCCCTGAACACTTCAGCTTCTCTGCTAACGTCCTCTGAATATTTTCACAATGACAATAATTTGTTTAATAATGTCTCATAACATTAAATCCCTTAATTACTGAAACAGATTCTTGATAGACATCTAATGCTCTCGAAAAAACTGTTTTTACTTCTAGCTCTTTTGAAATCACCTCTTCTTTTGTAGCTTTTCTAAATATCAAAGTAATTTGCAGGCTATTCCAGGTTAGCTAACTGCAGGTAACACAGTCTGCTGCCACCATCTGGTGGAAGGAAAAATTGCAGCATGTAATCATTCGAATACAAAAGCTATGAAGGAAAATTACTTCGAGGTAGTACACAAGGTTTTTGTTAGTTTTTTACGTTGATTTTTTTTTTTTTTAAACGTCTTCGCCGTCCCTGTGAGATCTCTCGCTGATCCTCAAACATGTTTCTCACATGCACATCCCTGGTATCTGCGCAATCCGTCCTGGTGTCCGTCCAATCAGGTCAAGTTTGACCTCAGACGAGTGCTCATGATGTCGAAGACCAGACTTGACTGTGGTTAGTAAAAATGACGCGACAGTAAATTTCTATTAAAAAATTTCTCCTGTAAATCATCGCGTGCCTTTAGGCTTGTTTATTTCCACTGGATTCCTCTCTTGACTTGTCCTTTAAAATGCGCTCTCCAGCTGTCTCACATTCTCTCCGTCTCCAGCTGGACGCTAATCTCCGTGTCACTCTTCCATTTGCTGTGCAGAGGCAGATTAGAGCCGTGCCCTGCTGCTCGGTGCGCTCTTGGCGCGGCGTGCTGGATGCGAACCCGGACACGCTGGCACTGAGGCCGGGCCTCGGGACAGCACCGTGTCCCAGAGAGAGAGAGAGAGAGAGAGAGAGAGAGAGAGAGAGAGAGAGATGCAACACTGCACCGCATCATACACACGTAATCTAACGTCAAAGGTTACAGAAGTTACAAAAATAAAACTAGAAAAGGTACAACAATAAAAAAATTTAAAAAACAGATCAGTTGTTAATTACCAAGCATGTTCACAGTACATTTAGCCACGCCCACAACACTCCATATAAGGCAGAGCTGACAAGAATGAAATGACGACTAAAAGTGACACATGCCAACGCTTCCTCAACTTTCGTCCCAATCCAAGGCTGCTCTTATTGATCATAATGGATTGGTTTTTTCTTCTCATTGAAATGCAGTTACACAAATTCACACCTTTTGCTCAAAGTTTTCAGGAGTGAGGAAGAAATTGTAGAGCGCTATGAAGTATCCCTCCAGGAGTCCCATCAGAAGCACCAGGTACACTCCATCTGCAAACTGAATACACAAACACACACATATATTTTATATACAGGTAGTCCCCGACTTACGAACGAGTTCCGTTCCGGGAGCACGTTCGTAAGTCCGATTTGTTCTTAAGTCCGAGTCTTATACGCCTTTAACACACATATACAATAGAATTCTTGTATTGTCTTCATGGACAAGTCACTAAGATAAATGAACCATTCAGTGAATACTGAAACAGTGAGTGTGTCAGAGTGTGTGTGTGAGATGACTTCTGCGTAGTCTGATCTCAGTACCTGTGTGTCCAGCTCAGCCACCTCCAGGTTCAGCTTGTTCAGGTGTTTGTTGACGAACGTGATGAGAGTCTGTACAGAAATCAGCTCAGTGAAATCAGAATGGGTTTCTGGGCATCGATTTACAAAACGAACGTGTGTGATGGTTTACCTTCTTCACCACGCTGAGTTTGTCAGGGGCGTGATCGAACAGAGTGTCGAACGCGTCGCGCTCTACAGAGAGAGAGAGAGAGAGAAGTTTATTTTTAAGAAACACCTACGTATATATAGAGGGAGATACAGTAGGACCGAAACTATACTCAGTGTCAGTGTTAGAGGCTGTGCTGACAATTTACAGAAGTAAAAGTACAAATAAACAGGCAAAATGTATTGGAGTAAAAGTTAAAGCATCCCTTTGATCTTTCTACTTAAGTAAAAATTAAAAAATAGTACTTCTTTGTAAAAATACTAAAGCAGCAGGATAATATTGCAGCAAGTGTGTGTTTATTTATTTTGTTCTTTGATCCAACACACAGTATTAATGCTGATTTTATTTTTCTTATGTTATACATATAATATAGAAAATGTGTGCGGCCAAAGAAGCTACTTCTGAAGTTTATGCAACATGGAAGTGACCGATCTTGCTTCCCTAAAAATTTCAAGTTGCTAACTTCAGCCATTTTTGGAAAGATGATTTTATATGTGCCCCCAAAATGGCCATTTTTCAGCGTTATACTGTCTCGCTTTAAACAGCAAATTTAAATGTAAGTTATTCATATTTCTTTGGAAGTATTGATACAAAAATTGGTGTAAGCTTCTAGAAGAATAAGACCTGTAAAAAATTGTTGCTTAGATTAAAGGATTTTGTGCAAAATTAAGGATTTTCCTCCCCAAAACAAATCTGTAGTGTCCGTAACCGTGTCAAATTCATGTTGCAATATCTTAACAATTTTGCATTTTACACTTATAATACACTTTTTTAGGTTTGTGTCTTTTCATGTGAAATATAAATCGGCCAAGTTTCATCTGAATGACAGTAAAGACCGTTGAAAGATTTGAATTCAAAAAGGTAACAGACACTACACCTAGGTTTTGCTTTGTGTTTTGACTGACAGAATTCTTTTACAGAATTTCCTTTAACAATGCAAAAAAAGTGACTGAAATCATTGAAGTTTATAAATTCACATTAAACGTACCGTGTCTGCCGGATAACGCCCTGTAAGAAAGCAAAAAAAGAGGAGAATAAAATCATAATGCAAAAAAAAAATTTTTTACTTTTTTTGCTAATTAACTTCAAGAGAGACAAAAAAAAGAGAATGAATATTTTTAGCTATAGTGTAAGTGATCAGTTGATTAGTTTCCTAATGTTGATTAGTTTCCTATAACAGTACAAACAAAAGTGTTTAATTCCATATTTAATGTAACATGATTCTCATTCACAATTTATTGATCAGTGTGTGTGTGTAGAAACCTTTCCCAATCACCCTCCCACCCCAAAACACACACATGCACACACACTCTGAAGGATGAGGATGGCATTTAAGTCTGCAATAACACCAGCGTAGTGAAGCTGAAAGACTCACTCTGTGTTGCCCGTGATTTCCTCCTGAATCTGACGAGACTGCAGGATTCCCTCCCGTTTCTGACAGGAAAAACACACACATGCACACACTCATTACCGAATGAAGCACTGAGGTTAGACAGGAAACATCTGGACCGTCTCATAAACGTGTCACCCTGTGGACGACACCCGGTCACTCGGGCAGAAATAAACATGAAATAAAAAGTTACAGACTAGAAGTAGAACTAGAACTCGTGTGTCATGTACACAATATAACACACTGTGTCCGTTACACAAGTTCACTAACAACGTATAGATCGTTTACTGCAACTGATGAGAAACGCAGTGTGTAGAAGTGTGCATCACTGATCACTTATCGCGCTCAGGAGGTCACATCCTGCTCGACGCGGCCGAAAAGGCGGAGCTGGGACGGGACACGTGTCTCTCTAACCAGAGACACGAACACAAGAGTTGTGCACGGTAAAAAAGTTGGCACGTGATGCCGGTTGTAATTTTTAGAATGTTAGCCGTTTATGGTACTGCAGTGTCCACATAGTGTCACAGACACTCGGACTGTTTAAGGTCCCATATGTTACCATTTCTTTAACGACCTAATACACGTATCAGAGCTCTTGCAAAGGGTTTTGGATAACACTCCAATAATAATATATATATAAATAAATACTGTAGCTGAAATGTTCCTTTTTTTCTTTTGGATACTGACTATATGTAAGATATACAGTACAGTGTGTGTGTTACTGTCTCTACTGCTGCCTAATATCTGGAATTCAAAGTCAAGAAAGAGAGACAGAAAGTAAGTAAGTAAAGTCAGTAAACAAGTAAGTCAGTAATTAAGTTAATATGTATGTCAGAATGTTAAGTTGTATGTCAGTATGCCAGTAAGTGAGCAAGTCAATAAGTGAATAAGTCAGTAAGTCAGTAAACAAGTAAGTCAGTCAGTAAGTCAGTATGTAAGTAAGTCTGTAAGTCAGTCAGTCAATCAGTAAGTAACTAAGTCAGTAAGTGAGTAAGTCAGTAAGTAAGTCAATATGTAAGTCAGTATGTAAGTAAGTCAGTAAGCAAGTAGGTCAGTCAATCATTAAGCAAGTCAATAATTAAGTTAGTAAGTAAGTCAATATGTAAGTCAGTAAGTAAGTCAATATGTAAGTCAGTAAGTAAGTCAATATGTAAGTCAGTATGTAAGTCAGTATGTAAGTCAGTATGTAAGTAAGTCACAAGGTCAGTATGTAAGTAAGTCAGTAAGCAAGTAGCTCAGTCAATCGGTAAGTAAGTCAGTCAGTAATTAAGTCAGTAAGTGAGTAAGTCAGTAGGTAAGTCAATAAGTAAGTCGGTCAGTGAGTATGTCAGTCAGTATGTAAGTCAGTAAGTGAGTCAGTAAGTCAATAAGTCAGTAAGAAAGTGGGTCAATCAGTAAGTAAGTGAGTAAGTCAGTGAGTCAATATGTGAGTCAGGAAGTCAGTATGTAAGTAAGTCAGTCAAGTAAGTCAGTAAGTAAGTCAGTATGTAAGTCGGTAATTAAGTCAGTAAGTGAGTAAGTCAGTCAGTAAGCTAGTCAGTATGTAAGTAAGTCTCTAAGTCAGTAAGTACGTAGGTCAATCAGTAATTAAGTCAGTAAGTGAGTAAGTCAGTAAGCAAGTAGGTCAGTCAGTCAGTAAGTAAGTCAGTAAGTGAGTAAGTCAGTAAGCAAGTAGGTCAGTCAGTCAGTAATTAAGTCAGTAAGTGAGTAAGTCAGTAGGTAAGTCAATATGTAAGTCAGTAAGTCAGTCAGTCAATAAGTCAGTAAGTCAGTCAGACAGTCAGCAAGTAAGTCAGTCAGCGAATACGTCAGTCAGAATGTAATTCAGTAAGTCAATAAGTCAGTAAGTTAGTGGGTTAATCAGTAAGTGGGTCCATTAGTAAGTAAGTGAGTAAGTCAGTAAGTGGTTCAATATCCAAGTCAGGTAGTCAGTATGTAAGTCGGTAATTAAGTCAGTAAGTAAGTCACTATCTATCTATCTATCTATCTATCTATCTATCTATCTATAATGTTTCCAGATTAAATAAAATTCCGCAGATATCCCACACTGTCTCGAGGTTGCGTACCTGAACCACCACCACCTGAATGGAGACGTGCTCAGGAAGGCGGATTGGAGCTCTGAAGTGCTGAGACAGCGCCACCAGGAGGTGCAGGATGGCCACCATGCTCTTAGCATGAACAGCTAAAACATTAATAGAGAACAGAGCCGACTTTACTAGATCACTCACAGCTATAGCTTTAGTACAGTGTGCTCAGCGCGATCGTCTTCACGTTCCCACAAACTTACAGTCGACGTTCCACTTGGTGTTCCTGCTCGGCACTTTGAGAACCTCGTTGATGCGCTCGAGGACCGTCTGGAGTTTCTGCTTCTGAGCGATCTCTGACTGCGTCACCTCCGCCACGTTCAGCTTCTCTCCCTCCAGCTTCTCTGCAGATACAGATGATGAAGAACGAGGAGGACAGAGAGATGGAAATGAGAACGCATGTGTGTGAAGAGCGACTGCGAGGAATTATTGAAGCTTCACCTTATACTAACAGTCTGAGAGAAATCTAACATTTTACAAAAGAAAAAAAACAACAACCTGATCACAATATCACGTTAATATTCTAAACACATATTTACGAAGTCAGCCAAAAAATGTAAACACAGTTCAGGAAAAGGAAAATAGTATGATGTGTATTATATGAATACAATATTAATAATATTATCATTATATATCAATAAATTTAGTATGTTCATAGTAACTTAAGTTTTTCTTTTTCTGAAGTGTGTATACATTTTCGGCTGACAGTAAATATATTTTGTGTAAATATATTTTCTTTTCTGCTTATTTTATATATAATGTTTACGTTTATTCAATATTTGTGTCCTCATGCTTATTTTTCTAAGTTTTTTCTCATCCTCTTTTATTTTATCCTGTGCATCCCAATTCTCTTTAATTAAATTTCTTTATTACGTTATTGTACCGAATGTACAAAAATTCTGTAAAAAAGTTATTGAGATAATAAAAAGTTATAAAGATTGAGATAATAAACCAAAAATTTTCCCCCCAACCACCGTACTCTTTACTGACCAGGGGTGCCAATACTTTTGGTGCTAACAATATGTTGTTGTTGTATTTGTTCAATCATTTTCAGGATGAATGATTTGTGCAAATGAATGGAAAACAGCTGAAGCAGGACACACACACACAAAATTCCTTTTTTTTTTTTTTTTTTTTCAAATTCGACTTACTTCATGCGGAATCTATAAATAAATCAGGGTGTGTGAGAGCACACGAGGCCGTTCATTGTTTGAAGTCAATTTATGTTTAAATATTTATTTAGACTCGGATAATTGAAATGCTGTTCAGCTTTTTCCCTTTTAGTTTTTCATTTAAGTATCATTTTAATTGTAATACACGAGGCAGCCTGCAGAGGGCCTGGAATTTACGAACCGCTCCTTTAAACTTAAAGAAACCTGAACTGATCACCACGGCAGCGTTGAAGCTCACTTCTAAGGTACTAAAGATCCTCACCGAAGAGCTTCTGCAGAACCTGTCCATCGTACAGATCCTCTGCCAGGTCCTTGACGATGATCCGCTCCCCGACCAGCACGTCGTTGATCCAGTCGATAAGCACCTGAGTGAAACAGCATCCTTAGGCTACGTTCACATTACAAGCCACTTTAAGTTTTTTTTTTTTTTTTTCCATGTCATTCAATATTTGTGTCCTCATGCGCATTTTAAAACTTTTTTTCCTCATCCTCTTTTTTTTAATCCTGTGCATCTCAATTCTCTTTAATTACATTTCTTTATTATGTTAATGTACAAAAATTCTGTAAAAAAGTTATTGAGATAATAAACCCAAAATTTTCCCCCAACCATATCTCATTTGTGCGTTCACACAGCCCTAAAATTATTATTTTTTTAAAATCAGATTTGAGTCACTTCAAGCTGTCGATGTGAACGTAGCCTTAGACAGTGAAGCTCGATGATGAACATGATGGAGAACACTCCCAGCTGCTCCTCATCCTTACCTTCATCAGGTCCTGCAGTTTGCTGTTGTTTTTGGAGTTGGGGTCCACCATGGTGCGAACCTCGTTCTCCTCTGTTTGAAGAAAGTTGCATAAATAAAGAATGTTAAACGTGCGCATGTTGCTCTTGATCATTTCCCCAAGTCAGGAGACAGACCACAAGGAACTGGGCCTCCTGCTACTACTTGACTTTAGGTTATGGTCAATTCCCCTCAGCAGCCTGTCTACTCTCTCTACCCTGTCACACAACAGCTACCAATCAGAAAGGGTGAAGGCTAAAGCGTACGCTCTCTCAGACACATCCATTGAAGAGCAGCGTAATACACACCTGGAGGACGTACTTCAAACCATAGCGCATTACAACAAGAACATACTAGTGTAATATTTATTATTTCTTTTCGCCATAAAACCCCGGCTATAATGATAAATGTAAGACTGGAGAACCCGAGTGAGGAGACGTACCCAGCATGGTGTCCTCTGGGTGCAGCTCATACGGGGTGGGGCTCAGGGGCAGGTTTATGGCGTTCATGCCCTCCTCCTGCAGCTCCGACACTACAGGACACACACGAGAAGAAAAGAATGAAACATTAATGCTATAACTCAATAGCACTTAATATCTGACAGAATTTATTCCGTCCCCATCTCCGTATATAAAACAAAATATAAAACAAGAAAATAGACTTTTGCATTGTACTGTGTAGAACATATAACATGTGGGCAAAGTCCATCCTGCCCCGATCAAACACTGTACCAGCAGAAAATCAGGCAAGGCTTCAATTTTACTATTATTATTATTATTATTATTATTGTTTAGAAGTTGTACACTCATTACAAATATTCACATTTTCTACCCTTAATTTTGTGCATTTTTCTGATATCAATAATCAATTGATTCATCGTTAATAATTAATGATAACTTCCTCAGTTTAAATTTGATTTGGCTCAATCAAAATAATAATAATAATAATAATAATAATAATATGTCAAATTAATGAAGGCGGAAATACATTAAATCAAACAGATTAAAAAAACAAAACAATAAGTCTGTGAAAAATCAAGTCGAACACCTGAGCTGAAATTAATAGTCAATAGACACGTGAGAAATATTATGCAAAACAAACATTATACAACACTTTTTACCTCGTTACGTTAAGTCTACATGATTAACCATTAACACCCCTAATATTGATTTTGTTAAAATGTACATTTTATAAATTTTTTGCCTTGTATTAAGAATGGATGGGTTTTGGGAGCACAGAGCGCAACAGGAAGCGTGAAAAACCTTACAAACGATGCTAGCTAAATTCTTTTTTCTATCTTTGCTAACTTTACGGCATTGAAGACAGATCCGGTCGTACTGTTTACTTGTTTGTTACCGGTTTTACCTTTTATTAATTTGTTTATTTACAGTAAAAGCACAATATTTCATCTATTAGGAAAATAATAAGAAATAATATTCGCTAGTTCGACCTAGCATGAACTGTTGTCTTTCGTCAATTAAAAAGAAGAATAAACAAATATAAAATATTACTCAGACTGAGATATTTTTTGGTTAGATTTTAGGGCTGAACCTAAATATAAAATTCGATGCACGCATCAACAAACTGAATGACGAGGAAAGGAAGCACTGTTTTTTGTGTGTGATTTGTTATATAAAAACTTGAACAATCATCATATTAAAAACACCCATCATGTGTGTGTGCGTAACTCCTCAAAATCAATATTAAATAGTGGATTTTTAGAAATGCCACGCCCTTCTCATTCGCCTACTGTACACTAAATGAGCTTCACTTCATTACTCCAACAGAAGCAGCTCTCCGCGTTATTAGCGTCACTATTTTAAGCCCGGTGTTGACAGCAGCTTCCTGCCTGTAACACTGTGCCGTGCGCCTTTCTCCCCCGCCACTACCCAGCATGCATTCCTGCACACCCCTCCTCCAATAGTGATGTCTACGGAGCGAACATCCTGTGCTGGATCGCAAGACCCCGTCCTGGTGAGCACGACACCCTCGCAATCAACACCATTAACACAAAGTTCGCTCTGAGACTGGGAGAAGAACGCACTCGTAAAAAAAAAAAACCGGTCCTGATGATATCCAGGGCACTAGGCGGGGTCGTCCCTCTGTCGTCATGACAACTCGATAAGCTGTGTGACTGTATTGTAATAAAATATCGCAGCAAATTTTATAAAATAATCACGAATCCGAGAAATAATAATAATAATTTTTTTAAAAACGTTCCTTCAGCAGCTGCAACAAACAGACGATGTTGCGGCTTTCATAGTTACATCGACAGGGAAAAATCAGGAAGCGATGGATTGTGTGTAAATTAATTACTAAATACTTGTGTTAAAATAGTAAAACACAGGACCTTTAATTAAAGGACGAGTGGGCCGGAGCTTCAGAAGAACCGCTAAAGCGAGATTTGTTTGGCTGTTGATTTAAAGAACGTTTTCACATTAGCGCCATGGGTAGCTTAGTAGTTAAGGCACTGGGCTACTGATCGGAAATAAACGCACCCTGGATTGTTTACGAGAACACTTGACAGGTTTGTTTTTTTAATCAGTGTGAACACAATCGTTCCGCATTTGGGAACCGTACCCGTGTCCGCTCTAAAAGGTAGTCTCGAGAAAACGATACTTGGGCGTACTCGGGCCACGGATCGAATCGGTGTGACTTCATTTGTGCTGTCGGTCTCCTCTGAAATCTCCATATGTAGCATGTGATAATCCCGAGTACGGACCCGAGTACGGAGTCCAGCGAGGGAGCGGAGAGAAGGGAGGCGAAGCCAATCGTTCCTGGGCAGGTTTGCTCAAATCACATCGTACCAAGGGTGAAAACACCCTAAATATCAGCAACATTTCTCTAATTTAATCAGCGACTCCTTTAAGTGCATATATTTGTAATGTTGTCTTAATGATTCCTGACTTCTCAGCCACATCTCTGTCTTCTGGATGGTTAAAGAATCCAAAAACTTTTTTTTAATATACCCAACACTCTATAACACAGTCTTTTTTTTTTTTTCCCCCTAAAAGTTTGGGATTCTCCAGATGATTTCTGAACACGTTGCTCGATTAGACGTTTCCTTAAAGCTGTACACAGGAGCGGTGTAAATGAACAGCTGTTCTCCGTAAGGCCTGAGCTCTGAATCATCGTCTGTACAGTTCGCTCTGCTTTACCCTACATGGTTACGACACACACCGCGAACACTCCTTACACTCCTCATGAGTGTGCTGGAGCTCATACTCGAGATGATTCGCAAAAGTGTTTAAAGCAGAGCAGCACACAAAGTAAAAACGGCTTTACAGTGTAGTGATGCACGGCGCTTGCTCACTACATAGTGTCTAACGTACCCTAAGTTACTGAGTGCACTACTAATCAGATAGATCACTGTTTGATATTCAACCATGAAAACTGATTTTGTTCCAGGTTGACATCATCTACAGGTTTTATGCTCAGCTCTCGGTTTAAGATTAAAGTATTGGCACCCTCGGGGTCCGTGTTTTTTTTTTTCTTCTTCTTCTTCTTCTTCTTCTTTTTCCCTGCCAGTAGAACAAACTCACTTTCTCTATGAAGCGGATGATTGACAGCATGTGCAGTAGAGATGGAGGGGGAAGAAAAAAATATATAAAATTTAAAAAATTCAGTGAGGGATCGTGATTGTTCTGCGTGGCGAAAATCAATTTCTATGTTTGCGTTTGAGTTGGTAAAAAGTTGCAGTTCCTTAAAGTGCCTACAGGTGGTGCTCTCTAAACTACTCACACGCTGGCAAGTTTTTTTTTTTTTGTAAGGAAATTCCCAAAAAATACATATCGAATCATGAAACACAGATCGAATCGGCACCGGGGTATCGTGATATCGTATCGAGTGATGGATGAACGCTGAGAACGCTGCGGGTGCTGAGAATATTCTCCAACATCATTGGTTATCATGGAAACTGTGTAATGAGTTTGGCCTTGTTTTTGGGAAAGATGTTCTCTATTACAGCACGCTATTGTGTAGTTCCCTGAATTAACGTACACATGTAATTCCACCTGTATCCGTCGCTCTTAATGGTCACAGGTGACATCACTTCTATCCATCCATCAGTCTGTCCATCCTGCCATCCATTTGTCTGTTCGCTTGTCTGTGCATCTACCTGTTGGTTTTTTTAATACATACATTTGAAGGTCTGTCCATCCATCTACCTCTCTATCCAGTCATCTCTTTCTCTTTCCAGCTGTCCACCTGTTCACTCACTACCTACACATCTATTCGTTCATCCATCCACTTGTTCACTCAGCACCTGCACGTCCATCTGTTCATTCAGCGAGTAAAAGTACACATTTGTAAATTATCGCTCTATCCTTCCACCTCTACGTCATGTCTGTTTGTCTGTTATCATGCATCCTGTCGTCCATCCATCGGTATGTCCATCCATCTTCGCATTTGATGTCCTTCTCTTTATTCGTCTACCTACCCATCCGTCCATCCGTCCATCTGTCGATTTATCCAAGATTCCAACCAGTCACTGTCTAATCTGTTTTGTTTCCCATCTATCCCTTCACTCATTCATTGACTACCTGCTCATCCATGCGTTCACCCATTATCTCATCCACCCTCCTCCATCCATCCATCCACTCATTCATTCCCCAAATACCCACCCAGACATTCATCCATCCACCTACTGTATTACAGCAATTAGTTGCTCTCCGGTGTGTCAGGTTCAGCAGCAACAATAATAAATGTTATTAGTATTGTTAATGGTGATATATACAGTATGTATAATAAAAACAGTATTGGTGTTTTTTTTTTTGTTTTATGTTATACAAATAGTACAAAAAATGCGTGAGCGCCAAAGAAGCTACTTCTGAAGTTTATGCAACATGGAAGTGACTGATCTTGTTTCACTAAAAATGTCAAAGTTGCTAACTTCAGCTGTTTTGGAGAGATGATTTGTGGCCCCAAAATGGCCATTTTTCAGCGTTATACTGTCTCACTTTAAGCAATAATAATTAAAAAAATTAAATTATTCATATTTCTTTACGAGTATTGATACTAAAATTGTTGTAAGCGTCTAGAAGCAGATGACCTGTAAAAAGTTGCTTAAATTAAAGCATTTCGTGCAAAATTAAGGATTTTTTCCCAAAACAAATGGAGGGAAGTCTGTAGCATCTGTAGTGTCCGTAACCGTGTCAGATTCATGTTGCAATATCTTAACAATTTTGCATTATACACTTATAATAAACTTTTTCAGGTTTATGTCTTTTCATGTGAGAGTTTCATCTGAATGACAGTTAAGACCGTTGAAAGATTTGAATTTTAAAAAGTAACCGACACTACAGACATCAAAGGGCGTGAAACTGTAATGTAACAGCAAATGTGTTTCTTTTTATCTGATAAAAATATAAATGTGTAGCATATTTACAAAAAAAAAAACATTAAAAAAAAAAGGAGCATGGATCAGGAGATAAGAAGCTTTAAGTGTTATGAAAAATTATGTTTTATGATCCTGTCTGAAAATTCACTTTGAGACACTTTTTAGCACCGACACCATAATAAGGAAACAGTTGTAGTGTTTGATTTGAGACTTTATTTCATGTGTGTATCTGCAGGTTGTGTTTAATGTGATGTTAGATGAGGATAAGAACATGTCTGTACTCGCTGTGTCTCAGCTCCAGGACTCTAAACACTGAACCCCACAGTAGGGAGGAAACCAGTCTGGAGCTCAACCGCCTAGGTAGTTAGTTAGTTAGTTAGTTGTTTTTTTTTTTTACAGTTCAAACTTTTTTACCTTCTTTTGCCTTTTTCCTTCTAACCAAAGTTCCTCCGAGTTTTCCGAGGAAAGTCTCATCTTTCTTCCTGAAGCTCGGGGACAGAGGAGTCGGGGAGGTCGGAGACTTCTGCGGAGAGGACGCCATCATTCCACGGTGCGTCTAAAATAACAACAACAACAACAAAACAACCAAAACTCGTTTTAAATCTCTCTTTAAGTCCAGTCGCTCTCGTAGGATTTGTGAAAAATCCCTGGAACGGAAATGGAATTCCAGATATTCAGTCCTGCCCTCGGGAACATGGACTCCCCGCCCCCTTTTAGACTTTCCCCAATGGATTCGCCTGACTTCTGGTTGCACCGCCCACTTTTCCAAATTCCGTCTCGCGCTCCCGAATGCAATGTTGCATAAAAAACCTTTTCTCGCGGGAATTGGGTCTCCATAGAGATGCGCTGTTACACCGAAAACGGTTGGTGTCTTAAAAAAAAAAAAAAAAAAAAACACTCCGCTTTACGGCAGAATTTACGACAGAACATGCACAATGTGTAGATTTTATTAATTATTTAAATTATTTTTTTTTAAATGTATTAGTAGTAGTAGTACGACTCCTTTACAAAACACTTGTCTCAAAAGTATTGGCACACCACCGATTTGCAGTGTATTCAAAACTATTGGCACCCCATTTCAACGTATGTAGGTGACCTGTGAAACTCTCCTGTTTCAGACCAAGATGGATTTTATGTATATATAACACATTTTATGTCATAAAATCAATTCTGTATCATCATCTTGAAAAACAATGAACAACATTAAAACAGGCCGAATCACAACCTTTAGTTTTTGGCTAAACTATTAGAATGCATCGCGCAATTTCAGATACCGTACCATCGATCCTCACTAAAAGTGTCACCCTCATTCTTCTCATACGCAGCTATCTTGTTCTGTGTCAAACACACAGACGTGGGTGGCAGTGTTCATTACATACACACGTGTGTGTGTAAGATATCAAATCTGTTTCCATTCTAACTTTTATCAACACATGACGCCGGTCTAGAGTGAAGATGAGTCTGTCTACATGCCACCCGGCACATCAGGGGACGGATACACTCCACCCTGAAGGTATATCCGTGGTTTTTGTGGAAGATACTTACAGTGTCATGTTGCCCGCTCAACATCTGGTTGTACTGTATATGGGCACTTGGGGGTGAAGGACCTTGCTCAAGGGTCCAACAGTGGCAACCTGGCAGCATTGGGTCTCAAACCTCCTGATCAGCAATCCAACACCTTAACCACCCCTTCACCCTTACCCAGAGTAAGTACTTTAGCATATGGTATTTTAACAAAGCTGGTAATTTCGCCTCTTTTTAACAAAAAAGATCTCGAAAACATTATACACACTTTTATTTTAAGTCGGCTTGATTATTGCAATGCCCTCTATATTGGTGTTGGCCAGGCCTCTCCTGCACGGTTGCATTTGGTCCAAAACGCTTCTGCGCAAATTGTAACTGGAACACGTAACTCCTGTCCTGGCATCCCTACACAGGTACAGTTCAGGGTCAAGTTCAAGGTCTGGTTAATCACCTGCAAAGCCCTGAATAATCGTGCATCACTGTATATATCTGACGTTTTAAAGCCGTACTGTCCAGCACGGTCTCTCGGCTCTGGTGATCAGCTTTTACTTACAGTTTGTAAATCTATGTTGAAGAGTCAGGGATATTCCTTTTATTTTTAATTCTCACCTCAAGATCGTTTTATACACTTCAGCATTTAATACAGTCTGAGAAATAGTTGACGTTGTCTTCATTGGTTTCTTTATTATTCACTAATTTATTGTTTTAATTACTTTTTTTATGCAATAACCTTAGTTTTTTATTTGGATTTGACTTTATTATTGTTGTCTGTTTTTATGGCCTCTTTTATGTCTGCACACATTTTAGCCAACTGTGTGCATTAAATGTGCTTTATTCTATTTTTTTTTTAGTCCTTTTCAGAAATTCGTCTCCAGTATGCTGGAACACACACACACACACACACACACACACACACACACACACACACACAAAAACAAACAAATAAAAAACAGTTTGTCCTCCTCTATTTTTGTATTTACTGGGGAACAAGCAGATAAGATTTTCCCACTATAGTGACCTCATACAGTATACCCAGTCTTGAGCTTGGGTTGCATTCAAGTTCTCTCGTTTTCTATGTGGAGGTCCTTCCATGTTTTCTGGTTTCCTCCCTCCTCCTAAAACACGTAGGTGGACTGATCATGCTAAACCTTGACTAGCTGTGTATGAACACATCCGGGGATGTCCAAGTGTATTCTTTCATATCCTGCACACTGAGTCATGGGGGACTGGAGCCTATGCCAGGAGACTCTGGGGACAAGGTGTGGCAATCCATCGGCAGACACACTTCCACTACGGGCAATTTGGGGACGCCAATTAGTCTAATCTGTATGTCTTTACACTGTGGGAGGAAATCCACCATGCACGGGAAGAACTGGGGTGGGTGTAAACCTTTGATAATCTATTCAATAGTTAAATATTATCAGGAAATGTACGTCCAATAAAGTTCTATATATTCTGAACTTATAGACACGCATCTTTTCGGATCTGCACACCTTCCACATTTAATCGATGTTGTAGAATATAGAAATAGACACACTTTTAAAATATCCATCAGCAAACAGTGTTTGCTGTCTTTATTAAATTAAATTAAATCAATCCATGCCTCGTTGGGCCGTCTCAATCATAAATTAAACACAGGACAGATTACAGGACATGACAAACAGAACACAACGTTAATGTCGCTAACATGAAACATGTTTCAACGGTTAAACTTTTACGTTCACGCTAACAATATCAGAGCTTTAACGTTACCGTACAGCAGTAATACACCCTCGTGAGTGCACTCATTCACAAACACAGTAGTAGGCAGTTGTAGTGTTTCAGTGTTACGTGCATTTTTTTTTTCTTCTTTTTTCAGTGTTCACACAAGTGTTAAGGCTGTGACTCGCTGGAAATGAAGCCAACTGTAAGTAAATCTACCCGCTAAGTAAATTTTTTTTTTTTACGGCTTAAAATGAGGCACGTTTTTCTTTTCTTTAAAAAAAAAAAAAAAAAAAAAAAGCAGCAGTGTTGCAGCATGGGGTTCAGTCGGAGTTTGGGAAGCCTGCTGACATCATTCCGCACGGAGATATAACGTGAAACGACACGTAAAATCCTTATTTTGCAGATCTACTGTAGGATCTGTGTGTGGTTTAAGATTAGTGATTAAGGAAGACGAGGAGTAATCCTTATACATGTAAAGCTTTCACAAGTGCTAGAATATTTCCCTTCTTAGTCAAGTTCGTGTTCATCCTAAATCAGCATTCATCTCGTTCTCATCTCTCTATACGTTCAAGTGTGTGTGGTCAAGTGTGTGTGTGTGGGGGTCATGCCCAGTGAAACTGGTATCTCTTGGAGAGGATGAGGCTCTCGAGGTCGCGGTCCTCGGCTTTCTCCTGGAGCCGTTGTTCCTCCAGCAGGCTCACCAGCCGATCTCTTTCCTCCACCACCTTCATCACCTCGTCCAGCAGGGCCTGTTCCTCCGTCAGCTCCGCCGTGCTCTTCTTACAGTCTGCACAGCGAAACAGGATCCGAGTGACTTTTAATGTAGATTATCTACAAAATAAGCTTCTTTGTTTTGGATCTTTCATTTTGGGCCAAACGGTATTGAAAAAAAAAAAGAATCCTTTCAATCAATTAAAAGATCATCAGATCATCAATTAAAAGTATACGATATTGTTCGTGTCATATGCACTACTGCTTAAAAGACTTGTAATTTCTTTGTTTTTGTTAAGCGATTCATTTTTTCTACATTCTACAGCAATACTGGGGATTTCAAAACTATGAAATAACACATATGGAATTAGATAATTATCTAAGAACAACAACAGTCAAGTGTTATTTTAAGACACGAAGGTCAGCAGTTCTGGAACAGTTCTTGCAAGAACAGTATTGTGTCGAGTGCATTTACAAAACCCATCAAGCTCCTGATGAAACTGTCTCTCATGAAGACCTTCCGAGAAAAACAAGACCAAAACTGACCTCTGCTGCAGAGGAGACGTTCATTTAGAGTCACCAGCCTCAGAAATCACCAATTAACAACCAGCACCTCAGATTAGAGCCGTTATGAAGGATTTACAGATCATAAGTAGAAGATATACATCTCAAATCAATATCGACTGTTCAAAGGAGATTATTGCGTATTTTGGACGCCTTCAGCATTGTTTTACAGTGTAGAAAGAAATAAAAATCAGAAACGACCATGGAGTTAGAAATTGATCCCAAAAATTTGAGCGAGAGTGTATATGGAAAGACATCAAAGAAAAAATCTGTAGTGTTATTTACATTAATTATTTGGCCTTTTATATGTAGCAAGAGTCTCACGATAAGTAATATCACATTATTTGAACTCATTATCAGAACAGCTGGGATTCAGTCTAGGTGCGAGGCTATGGGATGTGGGGGGGGGGGGGGGATGAATTTAGTTCCCACCGCTGGATAGAGCGTAGTGCGTTGCCATGACATCCCACAGACCGGCTCACAGTAAGTCTTTAAGTGTATTAAAGCCCATTTCTCACTTTTACACATTTTTCTGCGAGTTGCTACACATTCACAAATCACGATGAGCCGCGGATACGCTGAGATCATGGCTTAGCGGGAAGTCTCGCTGTGACATGTACAATACTGATTCACAGCTTGTCTGTGCGGGACGCAACATTACAGTATGACTCGTAGGTCTGTCACAGGTCCGCTGTCTGTTACCCTAGGCCTATCCATAGTCAATTGTAGGCAGCCACATCGGCAGGATGGCATCATATATTGTGAATATACTACGTACACACAGTATAATGGCTTGATCATAATTTTTTAGATTGTTGATGAGTTGAAAACGATTCAGACTCGGGAGGTGAGACTCGGTGCACTCACCTTCAGTGGCCATCCTGCATCTGAGATCCTGCTGCAGCTGACTCTGTCTGTCCTCCAGCTCCAGCTCCTGAGCACTGCATGACACAGACATGTTCACGCATTAGACACCAATCTCTGACTCAAGCCTTACTGTTAAAAAAATAAAAAATAAAAAATAAAAAAAATAATCCAAATCAAAGTTTTAGTCCATCTAAGACATTTTGTAGTATAAAGTCTTCTTTTTCTCCTATTCTCTCCACAACTTGAATATCTGTCTATTTCCAAAAGTACCAACCAGACCTCCTTATTATTATACTACAACTTAGTATTATGTTTCCTCTAAAGACACTGAAACAGTGTATTTGTAAAAGGAGTGAAACAAAAGGAAAATCGAGCCGGAATACTGTATCCAAGTTGTCTTACAGCTGGGACATTAGTTTACATATTTCGGATTTTATTTGTGACTTTTAGATGTGATGTCATTGCACACACAGATACAGATCTGCACCCAGTTCCTACACACAGCACGGGTTCTTACAAGATCATGAGCTCTGATTCGTATCTGGTCAGCTTGTTCTTGTCCAAGACGAGTTTAAACCACGTTTGCAGCAGTTCGGCCTCGTCTGCTGACGTGTCCTCTGTAACACAAAACATATAGAATCAGATGGGTCTCTAAAAGAAGGAAGATTGAACAAAAATAAGAATTAATAAAAAAATGAATAGGAAGTTAAGTAAAGGTAGTCCCCGACTTACGAACAAGTTTCGTTCCCGGGAGCATGTTCATAAGTCGGATTTGTTCTTAAGTCCGAAAAAGTGAGTCTTATACGCCTTTGAATGTGTAAAGCATATTAATCCACTTGATTGGACTAAATATCCTCTTTCCCCACACTTTTTCATGTGGGGAACATGAATCTCACACGTCTTACATAACAGTATTGTCTCTACGACTTTAAATTGCGAGGGAAACCCCGGGTGCCATTTTGTCTCAGAGCTGTTTTCCCACTGTGAACTCTGTGTTTTGTTGAGGATTTTCCAAAATTAGGATTATCCTCCATCAGGACAGCTTTATAGGACAACCATCAATTATCAATTCTCGGCTCATTTCTCCCGCACGCGCACACGTATACAATATACCAGACTTTATACATTTTAATATATTCACTCACACACTGAAAATATTTTATATAATTGTAAATATTGGTATCTAGTGCAGTGCAGTTTTTTTTTGTACAATACACGTGAGCTACTTCCAAGATTTGTTCGCATATAAATGCTCGTAGATCTGCGGTCTGTACAAGGTAGAATCTGCGGAAATCCGTAACTCGAGTGTTCGTAAGTCAGGAACTACCCGTACAGTACAGTAAATATGAAAAAACATAATTGCAAATAAAAAAAATAATAACCTCAATTAAAAAACACTATACAATTAATGACAATATTTTCTACTTTTTAATTTTTTCCCCCCATTTTCTTCCCCAGTTTTTTTTTTTTCATGCAATACAAGCTACACTTACGAACCAAGATTTCACTAGAATGCATTTATTACACATTTACATATAGGCATTTGGCAGACGCTCTTATCCAGAGAGACTTACAAAAAGTGCTTTGAGGTACAAAAGGTGCTTTCTACACATCAAGAAGTGCATTATTAACCCACAAAATTTTATACAATGTAAAATTGTTTCATTCTTATAGTTACAGTTAAATACATTGCTATTTTTTTCTGTTGGTATAACTGTATTGTTATTGCACTGCTATAAATATAATCAATGTTAATACTGTATTTCTAGTACTATTCTTGTAACTTTTTCTGTTATCGACTATTGTTCTTGTATTGTTTTATTAGGGTAATTAGCATTAGTTCCAAGTGACAGTTATTTTACATATTATTATTATTATTATTATTATTATTATTATTTTAGAGCCGTTCCAGTGTTATGAATGTGATATTTGCACTCATACTGATAAACCAAAAGAACTATAAAATCTGTGAATTTTAAAATAGAAATTGTATCACAAACTTGTACCATGAAAGAGACTTGAATGAATTCTTGGAATGTGAAGTATTTGAATTAGTCCTCTACAAACTATACAGTAGAGAATTTTTAACATGAAACATTTGAACTAGTAATTATGAAACTATGGAATTATTAAATCATCAGTTACTGCTCCGTTCCTCGACACTCTGCACTGATCTTTACTGTTTCATTTACAATTAGGTAAAAGTTAAGTCAATATAAGCAGTTGTAATATTTGTAGTTTATCAGTAAGGTTTGGTAGGAACTCGCGATGTGGAATCGATTCAGTTTTTGAAATTTAATTAAAATTTTTCATGCTTATCTTACTTTAGAGCTCTGATCATGTCAGAAATGTGTAAATATTTGACTCAATCGTCATGACCGTTATCCCGTCCATGAGTGTGTGTGTACGAGCGAGCGCACTGTCCACCACCTCGTCTTTCCATTTATTACAGACTGTTTATGTCACATAACAATAAAGCCATTCAACTGCCCAATGCCTCGGCTCTTTCAGCGGATACAATGATCTACACAGATGAGGAAGCACTAAGGACAATAACGGCCGGAGTCCATCGTTCGACTTCCACACTATCCAGAGTCTGCGCTCAGTCGAGACGGCTACTCAAAAGACGCTCCTTTAAGTCTAGCCACCGGTTGAATCCATCTGCATCTCTTCCAAGAGCCCTTAAACAAACAGTCACGTGACTCGTTTAAATGAACATGATGTCACCTCGGAGATGTATAGAGCTCAGAACAATCTCAGAACCTCCACAAGGCACGCAGGAGTGGTTAACAGACATCATAAAGGATTTCTTAAAAAGATTTTTCACCCTTCCAAGATGTTAAAATTCAATTTACACAAACGCAAATAACACGCTGACTTTCA
Source organism: Clarias pachynema (assembly GCA_030014365.1). NCBI lineage: Eukaryota > Metazoa > Chordata > Actinopteri > Siluriformes > Clariidae > Clarias > Clarias pachynema. Next base: position 27,993,156 of record JAQMYL010000002.1, on the reverse strand, counting down.
GGCCTGTGATTATAAACTCATTATCCATCCAGGCACTGTTCCCTTTTTTTTTTTTTTTTTTTTCCCATCCGGAAGAATGGCGGGGCTTTAATAACCCTCACGTATATAAACATTCGCCAAAATAATGAAACGTCAGACCATTTTGGAGCACTTTTCTGCCTTTCCAGGCTATTTACAGGACCCATTACCTCTGCAGTCATTTCAACATAATTTACGCTCTAAGTGGCTATTTGGTTTGAATGCAAATCGCTATTATTTGAATGGCTAATTTCGACCCTCTTACAAAAAACCTCTCACGCCGAGACGCAGATTGGGGATGAGGACGGCTAATATGGCACGGCCGCGAAGCGACCAGATGAAAGACGAGAAGGAAAAAACGTTTGCCGTTCACTTCGAACCTTCTTACCCCCCCCCCCCCCCCAACAACTTCACGTAACGACCTTGCGTTTTTTGTTTTTTTTTTCTTTTTCAGTCGAAGAAAAGCCAGAAAAAGTAGTGCGCTCACAATGGACCAACAGCACCAAGGCTGCGTGTAGGCCTCGGCATTCAAGTGCTCCTGATTCGAACGGTTCAGTCTTGCAATCCCGCATTCCTCAAACCGACTCCTTTGAATTAACTATGGTCCGTTTTTGAATGAGCATTGAATTAACAAGAATTAGTAAAGAAAGGAAGGTAACTTCAGGGTCGCCGTCGGCTGAAATGATACATTAAGGATGAATACGCTGCTATACAAAGACGGCATATTTCGCATTTAGATACATTATTAATTTTTTGTAGGTTACATATTCATTCATGCATTCATCTTTATGAAGCGTTTTTTTATTCTGGTCAGGGTTGTGGCAGATCTGCAGCGTGTTCTTGAAACGCTGGGCATGAGAACAAGAAGACTGTGCAATTTCAGCGCACGGTTAAGACTACGGCTCGTGGGACCGTTCTGGAGGATCCGAATTCGGATCTGGATTCTGTAAATGACGGTTTGATCGCATGTTCCCGCAGCAGGTGATGATGTTAGACCTGCGGTTAAGGGGAAACGACTACACACAGGTTACATCATCACAAACATTCATCAAAAATGTTTCAATAAAAAAAAAAAAAAGCATCTTTGCTCACAACAGTTGTTTTTTTGTTGTTGTTTGTTTTTCTTGTAAATGTATCCAGATTTGATCGTTTTTAATCATTTGAAGTCAACATGAATTTCCTGGAAGTGATCAACCCTACAGTATAACCAGCCTGGTTTAAGGTTCATTCACAACTGCAGCACATGATGAAGGTAAAACTTTACCGCTTTCTCCTCTGAGGACCTTCTCCAGCGCTACTCCCTTCTCTTCCAGAGCTCTCTGCTTCTCCTCGACCTCCTCTAGCTGCCTCTGGATCAGCTACATACACACACCATCACACACACACACTGTTAGAGCTACAGTACACTCAAAGCAAAATCAAAGGTTCATGATCATGAGCATGTGTGTTCATGATCGTACCTGAGCCCTATGAAGCCGTTTCAGCTGCTCTCTCTTGGTTTGCATGACTTCATGCTTTTTCCGTCTCTCAGAGTGACCTGATTCGGACTAGAAGCAACATAAAGACAGATGGATAAACAAAAAAAGTCACTTAAGTTTTACCACAACACTGTTGAATTCTTGTTCGTGTTGATGCGGCACATAATCCAATCCTAATAATACACTTTCTACAGAACATATTACGGCAAGGAGTCAATACTTTAAGCATTTCTGAAACATGAAATCAGTACAGTTTCTGACCAGGTCAAAGTCTTTGAGAAGTCTTTTGAGAAGTGCTCATCAGTTTATCGGTAACATCAGCAATGTTATTAATTAATATCAATGAATCAATTAATTTCCATTAATAAATTAACCGATAATGTATGTTTTGCATAATATTTCTCCGTTGCTCAAGTCCCTAATCTATATAACCCCCAGGAGGGGGCGCACTTGCAGTTTGGATGATGCGCTATATTAGACATTGAATATTCGTCCGCAACGTTTCGGCAACAGCAACACATTTAACAGCCTTATGGGTTTGAGTTGAGTTGAGTCTCTTATCACTGGTTTGTCTGGATTATATCACTAGAACTGTTTAAATCAATCAACCTCAGAAGAAAATGCGTCTTATCATTATTATTATTTTTTTAATTTGCAACCCAGATCTATGGAAAAATCTACATTTTTGTCCATGATTATCTTCAAGAATGTCAAATGTGATGTCAAGAGGCGTTAAAGTCAAACTGGGACTGATGAAATTTCAGGTGAACGAAGGCATAAAAGCAATTGACTTTAAGCACAGTACGGTGATGAGACTCTTATCCGCAGTAAAAAAAACGTGTGAACGGTGCAAGCGTTTTTACATCTCTGAATGGCGATCCTGGCCGACGTGGATTAGACCCCACAGCAGTCGTTTCTGAAAAGTGATCCTTTAAAAATCGACAGGTAACTTATTGCCAACTTGAAGAGATTCATCTGTCTGTGTGAACTGTACACACAATCATTCATTAACACCACTTGCACGGTCCTGACCTCGCTCCAACCGATTTCCACATGTTTTTGCTATTAAAGGAGTTCCTGGGAGGCCGGCGTTTCAGATGTGAAACAGATCATGGCTCCGGCACACTGAGAAAACTTTCTACCTTGATGGTGTCCAAGCACTAGTGAAACACTGGGATATTTGCATTAGTGTAGCAGGGGATTATATAGAGAAATAAAAGGGAGTTTTTACTCTCAGAACTGACTTCTGTTATTCTGCACAATCAAAATTCCCGGTTTGACTTGAACGCCCCCTTTGTTTTGACCCTGGATCAAATATTCTACCGCTTATTCTTTTTCTTCATGTGCGCGCCTCGTCGTTCCGTTGCACTTCTTCAGCACTACACCTATAACAGAACGCATGATTGTGAATAATATACTGTACATACTGTAGATGTTCTATTGTATAATTAAAGTACAATACTGGTTCATTTAGTTTGTTTGGAGGATTTTCACTGTTTTAGGGCTCACTGAAGTCTGAAAGGCACAGCTCGGTACTGTTGTTTAAAGAAATGAATTTGTCGAAATTAACGGATGTCCTACATCTACATCAAGTGGGTCGTCTGTACTGTAATTAATACAACTATGTAATCACTGACATATTGATGTGCTAAAAGAGGAATAAAAAGCATAATGCTAGTGCAAAATAATCAAGATGGTAACAGTAATTTTGTTTGGTTCCAATTTGGCCATTTATAGATTCATTTTTTTTGTAGCGCTGCTACTCACTCAAAACAATTTATTATACAACACTGGGGGGAAAAAAAACTGCTTTGAATTGCACGTATTTTGTGTCAGGATGGAAATCAAAAAAAGTCATTATTCGTTCCATACTAATTTAAGATTAACAAACAATTTCCGGGTCTCGTCTCAGTAGTGCGACTTTGAGCGGTGAAAGAGAGTCAGGATGTCTTTGGATCTGTAGTTCTCCTGAATGCACGTAGAGGAAAACATAAAAAGAGAACAGAAAAGCTATTCACTGGAGTGAATGCATGGCGTCCTTAAACTATGGATACAATACGGATATATTCATTCCTCGGCTGCTTTTCAGATATTATGGCGCATTATGGAAATGAACCTCGCTTGTGCATACAGAGGGCAAGGCTGGTCTTCTTCTGGTCTCTTTAATTATTACTGTATATATATATATAGCAGTTCTTCTTTTACCCATTGTGTGACAGATTTCTGGTCCTCCTCACTGGATGAACAGTCATCCTCCTTTTGCTGTTGCTGCTGCTGCTGCTGTTGTGATGATGCTACGAAAATATGGTACAAATAAATATATTACAAAAGAATAACCATAATTAAAAAAATAAATAAAAAAGTATAATAAATAAAACATCTATTCCTTGGTCGCACCGTTGTTCCTGAATTTGGACAGAATGTTCCAGATATCCTTTGCCTGGTTGTCCGTCTTGCTCCCGTTTCCTCCTTCGTTCCTCTTCAGCCTCATCGAGGAGAAGAAGTTCAGCTTCCTTGGCGGCAGGGAGGCCATGTCGTCTTTGGAAGCCCCGGACGGCTTGTTGCTGAGCGTCACCTGTTCCAACATGGCCGTGATCTCGCTCCTGCCTTCCGTTTCGCTCTGGCTTCCTTCTCCATCTGCTCTGGAGCGCATTATCATTCCCTCCTCCTGGTTCTGAGCAGAGCCGCTGAACAGGAAGCCGAAGCCGAAGGAGCCCTCGGAAAGCGGCCTGGCCCGGCGAGGGCGGTTTCTCCTGATCACTTTGGGGTTGTTCGCTGCTCCGGAGAAGGATCTCCTCAGCACGCTGGCCCACATCTGGAAGCCTGAGGGAGGAGGGCTGGGTTCAGGTTCGGCAGGGGCGGGACCCGACTCTGGTTGAGGTTCTGGATCGGTCTGAGGTTTCTGCGGGTTTCCGGGTCCGGCGCTGTACCTTTCTGCTTTATCTATGGCTGCAGCCGTGGAGGAATATGTTCCAGGAGTGGACAGATCCCAATTCAGGAGCCTCTCCTTCTCAGACGAGGACAGAATGAGCTTCCTCTTCGGGCTGACCGTGCCGTGCTGGTGTGGTACGGGTGTGGAGGCGGTGAGTTGCCGTGCAGTGTTAGATTTGGGGATGGGTGAAGTCCCGTGAGTGCGATAATGGGGAATCTCAACATGAGATGATTTGTCTGGTTCCTCCTGTAGCGGGTAGAGCGAGTCTGCCGCGTGATGTTCATGTTTCCGCTGGGACAAACAGGCAGAACACAAAAATCCAGATTCAGTACGACACAAACTCACAGCACAATATTGGAGCGCAATCAGCTGGTCAATAATAATATTATACTGGTATAGTACATATCAAGGCACACAAGTTATTCTACAATTTGGCGAACTAATAAGGGTAACATTACATGAGGTGGAAGTACATTTACTTTGTTACTGTATTCCCAGTATTTGTATTGTGACAAATAATACTTTTTAATTTTACTCCACTACATCCTACTGAAAATATCAGTACTTCTACTTCACTACATTTCTGTATGGTGTTGCATTACATAATCACAATGGTGCTTAGTATTTTAAGTGGGAATACTTAAGTTAACTTAACTTTTACTTAAGTAGAAATGTACAGTAAATGGACGACTTCTACTTTTGCTTGAGTCATATTTTACCTGGAACATCACTACTTTTACTCAAGTAATTGATTTGTTCACTTTGACTTGATTTTTAAGCTTGAAAATTGTCATAATATTGCTAAATTGAGCATTTTCACATTATTTTTGCAACAGAATAATTAAAATATATAACTAAATAATAACCAAGTTTACAAATATTTAAAAAATTTATTTCCAAAGGTCTTGATACTAAAAATACTATTTCAAAATATGGTTTTTCTCATTTAAATAATTAAAAAAATTTCCTGATGCCAAATTACTTACATTTAAAAAAATATTTTATTTATAGTAGCCTCATTGTCATCGAGTTTATTAATATACTGTCAACTATGTTACATACCCCGTTATGTTTACAGATTCTTTATGATTTTAATTAAATGATTTGTTCAGTTATGACATTAAATCTGTTCATGAAAATGAGAAATTGTCAAGCAGGCGAGTCCTAGCATTGAAATTATGGCTCACAATAAGGAAATTGTCAACTATGTTACCCAGTAGTGTATATAATCAGTCATTATTCCCACATCATTATCGTCATCAGTCTGTATGTCACATATAGGTCCACTTTCACTTCAGATGCGCAACACAAGTGTGAACAGAACAGAACGACATCATAGGATGCGAGTCACATGGTATTGGGACAAATCATTTTTGAGTTGCCGGTTGAAGTTGTCAGTAATTTAGTTAACAAACTGAGTAGAGAAAGAAAAC
>JAQMYL010000002.1:27941373-27967519 GCA_030014365.1 Clarias pachynema | reverse complement strand
GTTCAAAGGAGATTAATGCATTTTTTGGACGCCTTCAGCATTCCTTTACAATGTAGAAAGAAATAAAAATCAGGAATCATCATGGAGTTAGAAAGTGACCCCAAACTTTTGAACGGTAGTGTATGTTTTTAACTTAATTTGTTCCTAATAAAATGTATTAAGCAAATCTTAAATGACGGAACTTGGGTAAAGAAATGTTTATTTGCTTCTTCAATGCAGGCCAACTTATTTTATTTTGTTATTTTTTTTGCCCAGGCAGTGTAAAAGAGAAAAAAAGAATGCAAATCAATTGCTCATATTTGAGTTGTGAGAGAACAGTTTTTGGCTGGAATGAAATGAAATGAAATGCGTGAAAATGAAGTTTAGTTGGGGAAAAAAAAAAAAAAAGATATTAAAAACTTTTATCTAAGACGGAGCACGTATACTGTACACCCAACAGAATAAATACGTAAGTAGTTTTTCCCCCCCAAGTCTTAAAATGGACATGTTTGAAGACAACCATAAAATAATTCCAGTAATTAATCCCTCATCTGAAAGCTATGGATTTTAACCCAAACATCACGCTGGAAGCTGTATTCATTTTCACATTAATTAATGATATCATTTACACAGAGATCTTGAGATAATGAGAGAAAACGAGACGGCACGTCTGGCCCAGCGTGTCTCACCACACAAAGAGGGGTATTTAACTAAGATTATAGCGACAGCTAAGAGGTGGATTCTGTCGTCTCTTGTTCACGGCTGTATGTGCACAACTCTGGTAAAGTTTCCATTTCACCATTGGAAAGTGTCCTGGAGTTAGAAATAAATGTCAGTGGGACACCAAGAGCCTCAAATGGTCTTCTAATGCCAATCTGACCAGAAATGAGATCCGCAAACGCTATCTAAAAACAGATTGTTATCATTATCTCTGTAACACAAACTATTAATAATGAATAATATGGACATTCAGTAATTCGCTAAATAAGCAACCAAACACTTAATGCAGTTAAAGAAAGAAAGAAAAAAAAAAGAAAAAGAAAGAAAGAAAAGAATAGACAAGTTCTGCTTTTACTGTAGCACTAACATCAACATTCAAGCTATAGACCTAATTATTTACTTTATCAGTTGTGGCACACAAACACACACACACACTTCAGAGGAGACAGAACTCAATGATGACTGATTTGTAACACGTACGTAAAGGGAGTGTTCACGATACGGAGGGTTCACACATTGTGCAAACGTACCAAACTTTGGCATCTAGTGTCCCGGGGTCCGACCCACCGCCCGCTGTGTGAAAGCACCCTGACTCTGAAAGTGTTACCTGTCGACGCCAGACGTAGCCGGGAGCGTTCTCCTCGAACTTGGCCTGAAGCTGAGTCGCCATGGAGCGCACTTTATTCTCCTTTTGCTCGCCCTCCTCCACCGCAGTCGAAGTGCTCTGTTTGGAAAGCTACAAGACATACGGACATCGTTCATGATTCGAACACAGCGGAGTAGCGCCGGTGCATGTAAAATACAAACGTTTGCTTCAACACACCTCTTCCAGGTAGCTGATGGCTTTTCTTCTCTTTTTGCTGTCGTTATCTTCAACAATCTTGTCATCCTTTCAAAGAAACAAAGAAATGCAGAAGACTTCAATTCAATGATAAACAGACATCGATATAATATTTCACTCATCATTATATGACCTCTAAATTGATTATTATAAATTAAACTTTTTAAAAGGTTTTAAAAAATTTATGAAAGGCTATAAAAAATTTAAAAAAATGAGACGCGAAGCTGGGACGGTTTCTTTCTAGCCCAGACTGTAGTGTCATTCCATAACTCGCCCTACATCATTCTTATCTTCCCATCAATCAGAGCAAACGATAGCCAAACCAACATCGAAAGCATAAAAAATTCCTTAAAAAAAAAAAACTACCTTTGGAATCCGTTTCCTGTGCAACGCAAGGTTCGTTAAGTTGCAGACAGTGTTATTGGAATTGGATGAAATGTCCTCGTTGGTCTCCCACGGTACTCCTGCAAATCAAGGACATTGTAAGTCTGTTATTCTATTAATCTTATGCAGGTGTGATTAACACAGAAATATTTATATCACTTGAAAGCAAAAAAAAAAAAAAGGATAAATTGTTTCAACCTGCTCATTTCTGCAAAAAGTTTACAACTTTTAAAGTTTAACTTTTTTGACATCTAAAATAAAGATACTTTCACAGAATAAAAATATCTGAGTCCTCCTCATTATTATGAAATAAAAAGCCAAACTTAAATTTTCCACCTGCAGCCAACCAAAAATGCCGTTTGCTCCTGCGTGCCGTCATTCTTTAATCGTGTGTACTGGAGCGTTATATTTTAATGTTACAATTTCACCATAATCAAATTTAGAATTACATTTAAAAATTAAATAAGTATTTAATTTTAAGTAATTTTATTTTTATTATTTATTTTCCATGAAATGAAAGGACCAGAGGAGCCGCGGGTTGCAGACCCCTGATCTGGATGATTTGTTTTTGAACAATCGAGTGACCAAATAAACAGAGTGAATCCGTTTTATTTACGTAGCATCCACAATATTACACATCTTTCTTTTAAAAACAAACTGAAAATGTATTAACACGCCACTGTATAACTTTTTTTTTTTTCACTGCAAAAATGGCTGTGTATCACTTTTGAACAGACGAATTTATCTATCATTTCCATTTACAGGATTGGAATAAAGTGAATAGATATCCTACCTGAAGCAGGTGAGGAGGAGTTGCGGAACATCTCGTGGAATTTGGACAGGTAGAGCACCATGACCAGTTTGTCGGGTTCCTTCTCAGCAGCCATTTCCTTCCCGGTGATGAGCGGCTGGATGCCGAACGATTTCTCGGCTAACTCGAACGCCAGCTGGTTGTTCCTGGCGCTGTCCGCTTCATTCAGAGAATTAAAATCACTGTGAGCGGGGGACAAACAAACAAAGAACGTAATTTGTGATTAGAGCTGTGGATCATCGACTGTCGATTCGATTCAGTTTGATTTGGGCGAATTTTCTATTCAATTCAATTCAACAGCGCTAATGTTAGTCTCAAGCAGCTATACTTCTTACAGGTTTTAAATTACAGTTAATCCTTGGATCGTGACGATAATTCATTCTGACAGCGTGCTTGTACATCAAAGCACTCGTATATCAAAGCGAATTTCCCCCATAAGAAATAATGGAAAGTATATTTTGACTATACGAGCGCGCACTAAGACTGAGCATGGGAGACGATAACCCACAATCCCACAGCGCGAGCGAGAGAACAGCCATTGGCTCAGTTTCGATCATGTGACACTCAGCAGACAAAGCGTATACAGTACGTATAACAGTACTAGTATTTACAATTTTTTTTTTTATTTAAAAATGTTGCTCGTCTTGCAAAACGCTCACAGACCGAGTTACTCGCAATCTAAGGTTTTATGGTATTAAACTACAAAAAGTATCCAATAAACATTAAAATGCTGTAAAAATTATAAATATTATTTTCCCCTTGCACCACATTTCGGTCCAGTAGGTGGCGATGTTGCTTCAATTGCAAATAAATTCAAAAGAAGAAGAAGCAGCATCAGCGCTCACTTAAATCGAGTATTTGAGAAAGATTTAATTATCTGAATCTATCAATATAATTTTTTTTCTTTTTTTCCCCCCACTCGCATGTTTGTTTTTCCCCACAGAAGTTGGAAGTATAATTTCTAGATACTTTATTATATAATCAAGTATTTTGAAACGTTACATTATAAATATGACACAAGTCGTACTTTTAAAATGCTTTTGGTATTACTATGAGGCAGTACCAAAATGTGTGTACAGGAACAAGTTTACTCCACCAGTTGGTGTCTCGTACCAGAACTATGGTGTGTAAGAGAACATCTCGAAACATGGTGACTCGCAATCACAAAAATTACGATTCATTATTTTATAATTATAGATAGAAAGTCATCTAATTGTGAGACTTCAATCTTAAAATTATACCTTAGTATCTCACGATGATGATTTCATATCTCATAATTAGGACACATAATTATGCGTGTGTCGCCTGGCATCCCATTCAGGCTGTATTCTTGTCTCACACCCAACATTTCTGGGATAAACTCTAGACCCCGAGCGACCTTGACCAGGATAAAGAGCCTTACTGTACGCGTGTGAGTGAGAGTGACAATGTGAAACCGGAGGAGGTAAGCATGCATCTACATGAACTGCTGATTCTTGGTGTTAATTCTATGCGTGTGTGTTTCTCTCTCACATGAGGTCTGGGCGTTGGTGGTGGATGAGGGCGCACAGGGCGAGTCCACTTCTCCAGGATGTAGTGAGGTCGGTAACGTTCACTCCTTTGTAGCCCTGCGTCTGTTTCTGACACCACAGCAACAAGCGGCTGGGCCGCACCTCCGATTCTGGCAACACACACCAACACACACTTTCTTTTTACTATAATTGTAACCCCTGACTTGCTAAATATTGCCATTCCTATACACTATCGCTAAGTTCAGTAACTTACAATCTTCAGATAAAGTGGTACTTTTTATAAGGATTTGAACACTCACACACAAACATCTTCACTGCAGGTCAATTTACTCAGAAAAAGCGCTCGCATGTTTAGCAAGGCTCAGTAAAGAAGACATGAATTTCAAACCAATACAGGTAAGCAAGTGTGTACTCAACGTGAGGGCCAGTAAGACTTCAGCACGGGGTGTGGAACTGTGAAAAAGCTATTATTCATTTCCACACTAGCAGCTCCTTCAACACAAACATTCAGTAAGGACGAGAGGCTGGAATTTGGCTCGGCTGGGAAGCGATACGAACGCTGTGACTGCTAAAGAACGTGAATTTGAAGTATTTTTAAATGTTTAGAGCACAGGTGGACAAATCACTCACCCTGGCACATGGAACAAGCTTATTGTTGTTTTTTCAACTCCTGCCTGTACCCGCCTCTTCACCTCATAGTCCATGGAGACTCCTGTCTAACCTCATCTGTGATTCTGTCCATCACCAGTGCAAACAAAAAGGGGCTCAGAGCCGATCCTTGATGCAGACCCACCTCCATCTTGAACTCTTCTGTCACATCTACAGCACATCTCACCACTGTCTTACAGCTCTCATACATGTCCTGCACCACTCTAACATACTTCTCTGCAAACACTGATTATCAACTATAGGCCAATAAACGTTTGACAGGCTCATGGGCATGACTAATCTATGCCTGTGGAGACCAATGGTAAGCCCTTCCAGTCCGATCCCACAGAAAAGCCAATAAAACAAACAAACAAACAAACAAACAAACAAACAAACAAAAAAACAATGCTGGCCGTGATAGAAACTCATCATTACACCACAGTGGGATCTGGGGAGTTTGGTAGTCCAGGTTAGCACAATCAGATTGAGCATACATGGGATACATTGGACAAACAAGTCAGATAAATGGAGGCCCCGCCCCACAGCACACAAAGAATCCGTACCAACGTCATGGTGCCAGTCACCACAGCACGCACACAACCAGAGGTCTATAGGAATCACGCCACAAGGGGCCAGAGCAGCCCAAGAGGAAGCTACACAATAAAGTTTTGTGTTGTAATGTTATGGTTGATACGGTACACACAAAGGGCACACACACAAATACTAGTAGTGGTCAATTAGGATAACCCGTCTCACCTTTCCTGGAGATATTGACAGACCTGCGTGTTAGTCCACTTCGCTCCAGCGTACGCGAGTTCTGCTCCCCGTTGATGTAGAGATGCTGAACCTGATGCAGCGATTGAGAGAAGCCGGTCAAACAAACATGTTAAGACTGTTGTAACAGCGAGCCGGTCAGCATGTAAGAGTGTCACCTGGTGCGGTCGGACGCAGGTGGAGTTGAGGTTGGGGTAGCGGGTTGCAGGGTCGATGGTGTACTGCTCGAAGTTCTTACTGATGTTTTCTGCTGTGGTTTGAGGCAGCAGCCTGTAGATGCTCTCCCTGTCACGTACAAGACCAGGAACGACTTTGTTACTATCTTCAGTGCCAAATTGGAGGATGTGTACAGAGATAAAGATTTTACATAATACCTCCCAGAAATAGAATTTAAATAAAACAAACAAAAAGCAAGTTTTTAACTGTTTGGTGAAGTGTGCTTGCTTATTACCAACGAGCCTGAGCTTGATGATAAGTGAGGCAGATTTTAAAAATAAATGAATAAATAAGTTCCCAATCCACAAAACATTGTCTAAACCCAAGTTTCATTTCCCCATGACTTTATTTCGAACAGTTTTACGACATTCCCTCCGTCTCACCACCACATTACTGAGGCTTAATCGCCCAATCACACCGTTTCCGCAGGTAGCATTTTGCGCTTGTTTTCGCCGTGACCATTTTTCCCGGTTCATGTTTCTAGTATGATTGAGTCCACGTCTGGATATTTCCTCTCGCTGCCATCTTCAGGATTTAAAAGTTGTTAGGAATATGATGATACTGAGACGAACCGAGGCTCAAAAAATGCTATGAAATCCAGCAGAAAGTAAAATATGGTAGAAGGTTTACTATAAAATCAAGACTGCTATTACTATGAGGAAAATATAGCAATTTGGGACGGATCTGTTCATCTAATAAAATTAAATAAGATTATAACAAAAATTTCCGTTTTTCCACATACCCAATATGATGTGAATTTGGACAAAACAGCTGTGTGTCTATAAGAAAACCACTTGTAGGTGAGACTAATCAGAAAATAAGGCTTAAATTTACTAGGGAGCATAAATACTGGACTTTGGAGCGATGGAGAAAGCTCATGTGATCTGATGAGTCCAGATTGACTCTATACCAGAGCGATGGGCATGTCAGGGTAAGAAGGGAAGCGCATGAGGCCATCACGCATAGTGTCCACTGTACGAGTCTCTGGAGACAGTGTTCGCTCAGGTCTAGACTCAGCAACGTTATGAGGCAATAAAATGAAGTCAGCTGACGACCTGAATGTACTGAATCACCAAGACATCACATCTATGTAGAGGTTTTTCTTCCCTGATAAAAACGGGTATACTCCAGGAACACAAATTGTAAAAAAGAGTGGTTCTGGGAGCTGGACACCACAATGTGTACCATGATCAAAGCTAAAAGCGATCAAATCAATATTAGTGTGTGCAAAATGTTTTTTTTAGCTGGGGAGTGTATTAGCATTCCTACTTACACTTAGCAGAGACACATACTGTACTAATCTTTTATGACCAAAGTATCAGCTATGGGGTTGTGATCTGACCTCTCAGACAGCACCTCCAGAGGGGTTTTGCCCTGAGCCCATCCCTGCACCATCCACACCGTGTCAAACGCTGCCAGGAAGCCTCGAGCACATCCTGTTCCCATGGGCCAAAACGGCTGAGGGAGGAACGATACAACACACATTACACACACGAACACACACACACACACACACTCAAATACGAGAAATATGCCTGATGGTAGAATGGCTGGAACTTGTTTCACAGAATTAAATGTAATTAAGGTAATAAAACACATGACTTGACATTACTTAATAGAAAAGTACAAATAGAAAAACCCTTCTCCCTGAGGTTTAAAGAATCTCAATCTAAAACCAAATCGTTTTATCTCCACACCTCCAGAAGGCTATCTCCAACCAGAGCCACCAGCAGCTGGTGTCCGTTCTTCTCCCGGATGAGCGCGGCGTTTTCCGACGCATACATGCAGGTGAAGTCGAACATGGCCACGTCGGGCTGCGCGTAGTGGTTCATGGCGTAGTCCAGCGATGGCAGCTGGTAGTTGGTGCCGAAGTCGGCGGCCTCGCGGGCGTAGGAGAGCAGAGCCTCCTGATTGACGTTGTCGCTGTGCAGGAGTCGCTCTGTCTCGATGTAGTCCTGATAGAGGAGAGGGAAAAAACTAAAGGATTTAGATTAAAGGCACATTCGGATTTCCTATAAAATATGATCAATTACCTCGTCAGACTATTAAATAAAAAAAGTAGTGGGTCAGAAGTGACCATTCCTCATTAAAAGCTCTGCGAGTGATCAGCAAATCAGGCCTTTCTACCACCGTTGTCTCATATTACTACGATTTTAGGATTACCAGTTTTTTTTAAAGAACATTAATAAATCTGAAATCTACGGTTTATATACATATTTGTTTTTTCTGGCATTAATTAATTAAAAACATACTTGTTTACTTATAAACAGAAAGTGCTTCAGTCCTAACGTCACAAGAGTAAAAAAAAAAAAAAAATGATGCGCTGGTGGACATTTCACAACAATAAAGGTCATTATAAAAGCATGGCGGTTTTTTTTTACAGGGTCTTTTTAAAATTAGAATAAAAGGAAAAATTAAAGAAAAAGATGATTAAGATGGTGAAGATACAGCAGAACAAGAGGATGGAGATGAAGTTAAAGCAGAACAAAACAATGGAAAAAAAACAGAGCAGAACAAAAAGATAAAAAGGGTGGAGAAGATGGAGCAAAAATGAAAAGATTAAGAGGATAGAGCAAAAATAAAGAGATGTAAAAGAAAGGGGTAAAGAAGATGGAGGAGACAGAGTGAAAATAAAATGATGGAGAAGATATAGGAGACACTTGAAGAAGATGTACTGTAGGAGATGGATGAGAAGATAAAGCAATAAAAAGCAGTAAAACTCAAAAAAAAAAAAAAAAAGAATAAAAATATAGAGTATACGTACCACATTTGTGACAATATGATTTTCTTTAAAGTAGAATAAAATCTTTAACAGTATTGAAAACAGTAAAAGGTTCACTAAGACTATACACTACACGTCTATTAGATTTATTTTGCTTGAATTGTCAGCAGCAGAAACTCTTCCCAGAGACCCAGAAATGTCTTCTTGTATTGAGATGCGGTAATATATGTGTGTGTGTTTGTGTGTGTGTGTGTGCTGTAGAGGCCTAGCTGGAGATTGTCATGTGTGTATGGAAAAGCGGAGCTGATGCACTTCAGTGCTGTTCCTGATAGAGTTACAGTCAGTAACGGAACATACTCGAAGTGAGGACACCATACCAGGAACATGAGAGGAACCGGGATCCACTTTTACAACAAACACACACACACATTACTGTAGTGAGTGATTTGTCCCTGAGGGGAGAGTAATAAAGTGTGGCCAGAGATGCCACAAATCCCAATACACTACACTGCACTCAGTCCTACTTTAAACACACACACACACACACACGTGCCTTTCGCTTTACAAAGCTGCTGTATGTGTCTACTTACGTGAATAATTACACCTTTATCCAGCAAACTCTGCTTCTTTGCGGTCATGACGAAGTAGTGTGTGTTGTCCTTGTAGTACACAATGTTCTCCAAATCGATTCCTGTTTTTAAAAAAAGATATGACGATATCTCATGGAGATAATGTTTATTTGTTTCATGATGAGAATACAGTCATCTTGACTCATGCTCCTGACTTTAGCTCTTACATGAGATCTAATTATCACCCGAGTGTTAGCGCTGTCGATAAAACAACACACCACAACAAGACGGCAGAACTCAAGATCAACTCGAGTGCTGACCTTTAATTCACTCTGTTTAAAACTTCAGCATAGTTGCTTAAAATCACGTAGCGTAGTATGTAGACTTTTTTTTTTTCTTTCTTTTTAAATACGCAACATGCGAGCTGATCAACAGGACAGAGTGAAGACGATAATTCGATAATGAAGGGATGAGAACTCGCCCGTCTCTTCCTTAAGCTCCAGGAAGAACTTCTGATTGAATATGAAGGCCACGCCGCTGATCTCCTCCACTTTGGCCTCGGCCGTGGTGTTGCGGTTCACGAAGTTGGCCGTGATGGCGATGGCGAGCTTGCCTCGAAACTCCTTTCTTTTGAAACCTGGAGTCGAGAAGAAGCAGAACAAACAGGAACGGATTGAGGAGGGGAAGAAAGTATAAAAATGTAATGTTGAAGTATTTTCAAAAGGAGTCTCCAAGTTCCGGTGCTTTGTAACTCTCAGATAAAAATTAAAAGTCGACTTTTATTTGGTCACATACACAGTCATACACGGTATGAAACAAAGAAAATTTGAATTAGAATTTTTATCTGATGGTAATGAAATGGAATGCGAAAAGGGATGGAAAAGTTTGTGTTTTTTTGGTTTCTCAATAAAGCGGTGAGCTGTGTTGGTTTTTCAAAATTTCAAGAAATAGATAATAAGAGGTTGGTGATGCGAACACAATTGTTTCATACAACCACACGGCTTAATGGTTAGCACTGTCGCCCTGCACCTCCAGGGTCGGGGTTCGATTCCCCGCCTCGGGGTGTGCGGGTGTGTGCATGGAGTTTGCATGTTCTTCCTGTGCATGTTCATTATTTTTTTGGGCTGTGGAACGAAATAATTTGAGTTTCCATTATTTCTTATGGGAAAATTTGTTTTGGAGTCGAGTGTTTTGGAATACGAGCCCGCTTCCAGAACGAATTATGCTCGTAATCCAAGGTTCCACTGTACTAAATTTAGATACCGTATGGACAGACCATATTTTTATCATTTGCACATTTCCCCTAAGCCGCATATCAATTATTACCACCAGACATTGGAAGCGCTTGACCCCCAGACCCCCACTGCCAGCACACACACAGCCCCGCCCCATCAACTTCCCTTTACCGTGCAAAACTATTTTTCATTCCATACAGGCCTAATCCTTACACGATTAATAATATAGACTAATATTATTAGGGATGTAGCAGGGGATACGGGTTTCACATTACAACTGACTAAATGTGTTAAGACACCAGACTATGTTCTCATTTTTGTGTATTCTGATTTTCTTTCTTTAATCTCCTCTACAAAAAATAAAAATAAAAATAAATAAATAGTTCCTACAGGGTTCAGAGTCAAACTTTGCCAAGCAACGAACTCTTTCTTCACCAAGTTGTTTAAGAGACTGTTTGCTCATTATTATGTAGACTCGAGTGAAGGCAACGTTTCGTGTTCAGTCGTAGATTCCCTGTTAATCATTTGCTGACTCGACAACTGTCAAATATATACGTAACGTTTCAAAATGTACTTGTGCTCCAGCTCGCACACGATTGAATGAATGGAATGTTGACGTCCTATAACTCGCCGATTGAGTGGTCGTTTTTCTCCAGACTGGTTTTGTCTAGTAGCCTCAACACCGCCTCTTAAAAAATATTGTTCCACCATCCCTGATTGATTACGGTTACCATTAAAAAAGCATTTTTCTTCTAAGATTTTATAATAGGATGTGAACTTTCCCATGCCTCTGTGCTCATAAAACAACTCCCTCGTTGTGCTTCCTGACTCCTTATGTGGCCGCACTTCCTACAGTCCGGGCTGAGATGAAAATACACACAAAACAGCTTGTGTCTGCTGGAACCCTTTTGTTTAACCGGGGAAAATGCAGATGTATTTCCTATCTGTCCCTGTGTCTCTCTATGACGTACGTGACACCTGGACAAAAGCTTAAATACTGTAAGATCCCTTTGTTGATGATAAAAAGAAATCGTCAGTGTATCGGACACAACGAGCAATAAGTTTTCCTTCTTTTAATTCATCTTAAAACGTCATTTTTCTTAAACCTAACACTAATTGATGATTAAATTCCCGTTCGTTAATGAACTTGACCTGACAGTGAAACGAATCTCATCTCCATCGAAATCCTACCTCCGTCATCTCCACATGTTTTTTTTGTTCTATCACACACTAGATCAATTGCTCTCATGCCTCCAGAAGTGACCTTCTCACATTCCCAGAACGGGATCTAAATGATGGTGTGGTGAGAACTCGTCAACACCCTGCGATATGACTCGGCGAATCTTTATGCTTCCTCTGGATCAAATGTGCGGCGCCTCGTACGATCCTGATTGCTCATTTTGTCCTGGGACTATTCTGGGAATCCTCCACAAAACAGGAAACTCATTTATTTCAAGGGCCTCTTTTTTTTTTTTTTTTATCTCGGTAGGAGATTCATGTGAAAAAAAAACGGAGCGCTTGTTTATCTAACTGTGTACCTTAAAGGCGCAGGAGGACTTCCTGTAGTTCTCAGTGTGCAGTTTTTTTTTTTTTTTTTTAAGAACTCTCAATTTCTGTGAATGCCGTTTGCTCTTTATAACTGGATGATTATCCACTTGTCAGGAAATGCAGGATGGAGCCTAATGGCGCTTAAAATCACCTCGTGAAACTTTCGCAAATTCCTGTTTCTCACCGTCTAGCGTGCTTCTGCGTCCGTCTGCACCTATTACCACGGCGAAGTCATAATCTGAGACTGGGTGACTAGCAGGATGCAGTTCTGCTCTCCATCCAGACCCTGCAAAACACACACACACACACACACACACACACACACACACACAAGGTATAAATTACTTGATTTTGATCTTGGTGTGTTTTTTAAAAAAAAATTTTTATTATACAAACACAAAAATGCCTGACCTCGGTCGTTCTCGAAGGTTGCATAGCTAGAGGTTCTGCGCTCTATATATAGCCGAGCTGTAAGCTTATCATCTGCACACTATGCAAGCGCTGAGTGTCAATGACGCAAAAACCTTCTCAGTAACAAGGTAACCCAGCCACACTGTGTTCCTGTGAAATGTTCTCCAGAGTCATAAAACGCCATGGTTAAAGTCCTTGATATGGATTACAAAAGCTAAGGGAAACTTCTGATCTAGACGTATCCTTGACTCCGTACACATACTGTCCTCATCGTGGTGTAACTAATATTACAAACATAAAGACGCTAAAATGGCGAAGGACGTGTACGTCTACAGTTTGTTCATCAATAACGTCAAGCGTCTGCTAGCTTTGTTTATAGTGGACATGGGAAAGTCTTACACAATGACTTCGCATCAGGATGTGTGCGTTTTATATCAGATAATGCTCTTTAAGAAGATACTAAAATTCAATCTTGAACCAGACCCTCTGATTGCTCTTCTTGATATCACTGGAGAGGAAGATGGGTGTCTAACTCCAGCTAAACGGCGTTTATTGTCTTTTGCGACACTCCTGGCCAGACGTTCTCTTTTTTTTCAAGTGGAAGGATGGATCAGAAATATTACGTCCTGTCTGTCTGTCTGTCTGTCTGTCTATGGATAAGACTCACTACTCAATCCATCATTCAGACTTGAAACTTCAACAGGTGTTGGGGCCCTTCCTTCGCTTTTCTTTCCATATACATCTATAGTTTAATTCCCTTCCTATTTAAATTGTTTGATTTAATTGTGTTAATGTTCCAGCTCCACGTTTTTTTTTTTCGTTTCTCTCCTTTTATCTTTTTTAAATATGCCTGGCGTCTAGCCTTTCTTACACATTCTTTCGAATTTTCTTTTCCTTTTTTCGTGAAGCTGCTTTGAGACAATGACCATTGTTAAAAGCGCTATATAAATAAAATTGAATTGAATTAAAACTGGCTTGAAGTCAGGGTGGGGTGGGGTGGGTGGTCATAGGGGTTCATAAGGGGTTTACAGAATGTGCATTGAATCAATAAAAATAAATAAATAAATCGAAATCAATAAAAATATTGCTGAGAAAAAGATTAATTAATTTTATTAATTTTTTTTTTCCGTCCTAAAATGATCAAAAGAAGATGGAAATCCCCCAATATGGCAACATGATTTTAACCCATCACTTCTTAAGACTGTTGTGACTGGAAGGCCCACTATACATACAAAGTCCTACATCAGTACCCTTTAATCTTGTGCCTCGTTAAATCGTTAAATGTCACTAGATCTGATATACTGTAGGTAGATTTTTTTACCGAATGATCTCATTCAGATGTTATATAAAAATGTGCATGTCTGAAAGGGAATCGAAGAAAAAACATTTTAAAAATCGAAAAAAAAAAGAAAAAAAAAACTGCAAAAGCATGTGGACGCCTGACTTAAACTCCGGCAGCAGAGCTCTGGTGTCCACAAACTTTTGGCTACACAGTGTAGTGCTGACTGGCTTTCTAAAATCACACTCGAGTGCTTAGACACGGTTATATTTGGGACTTCCGGTTAGCAGCCACATGGAGTAGACGTGTTAGTTAAATGCTCCGACAATTTCGAATTTCTTCCCTTATTCATCTCTAAATCTTTAGGATATAATAAGTTTGTACTCTACCCCATGGTTATCTATTTTTCATTTATAATGGCTACCAGGAGTGTTAAAACCGGGGAAAAGACACGGTTATACTGTATTTAAAAGACCAGGCGTCCAATCGTCTCACCATCGTTTTTCTGCTCTTCGGGAGGCTCGCGGAGTTTGAGGAACTCGACGTTGACGTGCACCTCCACCCCGACGATGAGGCTCACCTTCAGGAGGATCAGCTGCAGCTGACGGATACCTAAAGGCACAGGAGCGCCACACCACGTAAAATGATACATCGACATCAGCTGATAAACGACAGGCAGAAAACCTGTGATAAACACTCATAGAAAAAAATATAAACGTGCAAATAGTGGGTGTGTCTGTCTGCAGACTTTATTAATTATTCATTATTATTAAGTCACAAAAGCAATGCATGTCGCCAGAGTCTTCCTGGACGACGGATTAGACGTGTGCTGCTTGAGAAACCAAGACATTTTCATTATTATTTGCCGAGAGCATATTTTTAGTTCTTTGGTTTTTAGGGCGTGGTCTACTGTAATCTCTGCATGGAAATACAGACGTGTCAATCACAAACAGGTCAAACACACTCAATGTTAGAACGAAAGATCTGATCAAACAAAATATTATAAATGAATAAAATACAGTGACTAACAAAAGGTGTTTTATTCCAGATTGTTTCTACTTTTTTTTTTTTACAAATTCAGACAGAGCATCATGGGAAAGCATGCTAGCACGTGATAAATCTACAAAAAAGTTCGAGGGGGCGAATATTTACACATCATCCCATTTCAAACTGCACGTTCTTGACGAACTACTGCATATCATGGTTTTGTTTTTTTTCTTTAAATGTACATCTAACTACACACAGACAGGTTGGCACTTACTGATATGGTCTATGGCTCCGGCGCAGAACTTGCCGTAGAACTTCTTAGCACCGAGGTTCCTGAGGTCGTGGATGGTGTAAGGCCAAAGATGGAGGACGTTGTTCCTGGAGAACGAGTCCCTCTTCTCGATCACCACCACTTTGGCTCCGAGGAGAGCTAGCTCGATGGCTGTACGCAACCCGCAGGGGCCTCCGCCGATGATCAGACACTGCGCGCACACACACACACACGAAGACAAAGTATTCACAGGAATGAACGAGTCCATCAGACATGGCGGGTTCAGTTGATGCTAACGAACGCTTAACGAAGTAGCTCAAATCTAATTGAAGTGGTGGTTCTCATCATTTTCCTCAACAAAAAAACCCCCCAGTCCACAGTTAATCCACCCTTGAAAGTTCGTACCCAGGAGTCCCAGATTAATTTAATGCTCAATTTGCTATCCGGTTTAAAATGTCATTTTAAATGACAGACAGCAAGATCAATGATGTAGAATAAGTAACAATTTGAATCAACCTAAAAGGGAGATACAGCAAATGCTTTCAACCCCAATGACTTTCTTGGTACAGGTTTAATTACAGCCCTTAGGAAAAAAAAAAAAGTTTAACCAAATACTCAGAGGCGAATGGACAAACCAATTACAATAACATCTTGACCTGAGATATCAGGAGAGAATTACGTTACGTCTCTATTTAGTCACTTCGACGCTCACTTTCGTTAATCTGCAATAATTCACTTAACTGTGTGGACTTGCGGGTCAGCGCCGAGTACCTCAAACTCCACAAGCTACTGTACCTTATCCATCAGACTCTGGGATTAAATTACGTTCACTTCGCCAAGGTAATGAAGTCTCCAGGCAACCAAGACATGAGGCCCACTAGAGCTTTCACTTCCACTGCGATCGAGCTCATGAATCTTTCATAAAGTGGTCCAGACCGGACCTTAATATTTTACAGAAGATCTCTGGTTACACACTAAATAAGCATAACTCTGCAGTGTAGTGTACCGTTCAACATTCCACTTCTGATGGAAGAAATTATTACCAGGGATGGCAGATCATATAATAAATATCTATAATTTTATTAGTTTAGATTAATTGTCCATGTGCAAATTAATATTTAGTTGAGAAGTAAATAACCGATAATGTTTGTTTTGCATAATGATACTCCGTAACTCATCTTGTTCATCACAAGACTGCAGGCTTACAGTTCAGGCACCGCACAACACTGGACATTAAAATTTTATTTAGTAGCCACAGTTTTGAGTAAGGACAAAGAGACAAGGACAGTATTTTCACTGTTAAAAAAAAATTCACAGTGAAAAATTAACTATTTCACAATATAATGGTTGTAATTAATTTGTCTCAAATTTTTGTTTGTTTGGAATTGTGCCACTAGAAAAAAAAAAAATGTGGTTCTTGTTACCATTAACAATTAAGCAATTTTATTATAAGTTGGCCTGGACTTGGGGGACTGCAGGGGGGTGGGGGTGGGTGGACGTTTGAAGGGGTTTGGAGGATCAGACTGAGATTGTATACAAACTGTATATGACCCTTTCTATGTAAAACCAATAAAAAATTTATCCCCAGAAAAAAAAAAGAAAAAAAGAAAAAAAAAAGGATGACTCGGATATTGGAGAAAACATACCAGTTATCATATCCAGTGAGAAATGGTAAAGATTGGAACTGAATTTCTAAATTTCTACATATAAGAAGACTTTGTGTTGACTTTTGTGTGTGTTTCTTTTGTTACATTTACAATTTAACTTTATTATATTTTCTGTGATTTAAAAAAAAAAAAAAAGAAAAACATAAAAAAAAAAAAAAATCAAAAATTTCCAAGTTTAGTAGTTGTTTTAAATAAAAAATGTCGGACAGGTTTCGGTTCTTAGGGGTCATGTGTCGAAGTTTCAGCATTAAATTCAGAGAAGAAAAAGGTGTGTAAAGTGTATTATTCTGCCTGTAGTTGGCAGTGAAAATGGTGAATGAGGAACCTTTAATGCAGTACCTTTAAATCTGAGGTAGTCACCTGAAACTGAGTTTGAGCTAACTTAAACAAGCAAGCTTACGCATACTTAAATAGACTGTTAAAGAAATAAAAAATCTAGATATCCCATAAAAATAAAGTTACGTGATAAACACTGCCTAAAATGCAGAGGAGAACGAATGACGTCACTTTTATGAGCAGGTTTTAATAATAAGATCAGCGTCGAGCACCAAATTTAGACAAGTCTGTGTTGGTGTACAGTATCGAAACGTGTTAAACGGTTTAACCTTTGGACCGACTTTTGCACCTGCAACACAAAACAGTACACCACAATCTTTACGCGAGCAAGCAAGCCGTCTCCTTGAACAAGACTTACTTGGATTCTTTTATTATTTCACCCCCTGTAAAATTTACAGCTCCACAGTGTGTGTGCCCTTAAAAGGAGTCAAGTGTTAAATGCAATCTTAAAATGGTGTGTGATTAATAAGCGCATGCATCAGAGCGGTCATAAATCATGTTTAATTTTCGAGATGGTAACAGCTGCTTCATGCGAGTCTGTAAGCAGGGAATAAACACCTGAGGACGATCTGATCTGGACGGGGAGCTACGATGTGGTCTGATGAAGAGCCGAATATAATACGGTGATCCGTCATTATTTTGTCATCAGACGGGTGTGGAAGGCATGAGGTGTTACACTAAAGATAAAAATATAGACATCACGGCTGTAAAAGCTCCTGACCTCGGTCTGCGGATTGACGTTAGTATCCATGGACATGATGTGGCACGGAATTCTGCTATCTCTTACATTCAGGAATTCCAAGGAAGATGGCAAAAAAACAAACAAAAAAGCTATCATAGTACAGCAGAGGAAGCTTATCTTCATCACAGTAGCTGATTTTCCTGGTGGTAACAGGCTCAGATCTCCTCCAGATCTCCAAAACCCACCCTGGGTCTGTTTCCAGCGAGACGTGCCTGATAGAGATCTTCCAGGAGCTGATCAAGTCAAGTCAAGTCAAGTCAAGTCGGCTTTATCGTCACTTCAACCATATACTGTTTAGTACACAGTGAAATGAAACAACGTTCCTCCAGGACCAAGGTGCTACATACAACATAAATTTACAATATAAATTAACAGAAAAATTAACTAGCTAACTCAGAGACCTAATTAGCTGGCTAGCTGGGAACGATCTACGTTTTTATTCAGAAGAGACAACGTAGACAACGCAAATGTGCAAACAGGAGCGACAAAGTGACAGTGCGACAAACATGACGTTACAATACACTCTGTGGTGATGAGTTGAGAAATTAAAAGTATTAAAGTAGTTAATTAAGTAATGAATATTGTGCAAAAGAGCATTTACGACGGTTCGGTGGGATCGAGAAACCTGGACCACGCCACGTCAAGTGTTTTCTCTCAAAAGAAAACACTTGACGTGCTGCAAAGCGTCCTTGAAGAACTAGCAACAAACAGCAATAACTAAAAGCAATCTGATCTCAATCTGTTTTGTTTATCAAAAACTGTACCTACAATACATCATGAACTGGACTAAACAGAACAAACAGATGAACGATGTTCCTAGAAACGCAAAAGGAGCGGATGACGAGTATCTGCTGAACTCGTCGCCGATATCGCCGAGTCATCATTTCCGTTCCCAACCATCGAATGTGCAGAGACGTTGCAATCCTTCTATTCACCTACAGGTGGCACGTTCAAGACTCTTCAGGATTATGTTTGTTAGGAGCAAATTATTTGTCAAGTTTGTTTTGAATAAGAAAATCTAATGATATTTGAAAAATTGCAATACAAATCAAATATGCACCTACAGTAGCTACACTACAGTATATTGCCAAAAGTATTCACTCGCCTGCCTTCACATGCATATGAACTTGATCCATAGGGTTTAATATGATGTTAGCCCCACCCCCTCTGCAGCTATAACGGCTTCGACTCTTCTGCTAAGGCCTTCCACAAGGTTTAGGTGTGTGTTTATGGGGATTTTTGACCATTCTTTCAGCGGCGCATTTGTGATGTCGGACACAGATGTTGGCCTGGCTCGCAGTCTCCGCTCTAATTCGTCCCAAATGTGTCCTATCAGGTTGAAGCCAGGACTCTGTTCAGGCCGGTCAAGTTCTTCCACACCAAACTCGCTTATTCATGTCTTCACAGTCGTGTTGGAATCGGAAGGGGCCGTCAACAAACTGTTCCCACAAATTTTGGGAGAATGAAATTGTCCGAAACTCATTGGAATGCTGAAGCGTGAAGAGTTCCTTTCACTGGCGAGCCCAATGATTCAAAAACAACTCCATGCCAGTTCCAATATGACTTCATATTAAACCCTATGGATTAAGAACTGGAGGTTACTCAAGTTAGGCAGGCGAGTTCAAGTTCAAGTGACGGCAGGCGAGCGAATAGTTTCGGCAATCGAGTGTGTTTAGATGTTGCATCTAAACACCAGAGGAAGATTATCTTCATCACAGTAGCTGATGGATTTCCCTCTGACTTTCGTGGTGGTAACAGGCTTAAAGCTCCTCCTAAGGCATTCTCAGCTATTCCTCAGACCAACTACGAGATGATGTCTAAAGCCCAGCCTGGGTCTGTTTCCAGCGAGACGTGCCAGATAGAGATCCTCCAGGAGCTGATCAAGAAACCTGGATCACGCCAATACTATAAGTGTTTTCTCTCAAAAGAAAACACTTGAGATACTGCACAGTCCAAACAGCAATAACTAAAAGCAATACAAATGTCAATACATCATGAACTTTATTAAACCGAACAAACAGATGAACGATGTTCCTGGTTATGATAAATGCCTGAGCCCGTCTATCCCATCGGACTCGGGCACGGTTCCAGAGCCTGAACGATTGTGTTCTCGCTGATCAAAATGTACCAGATTATGCGGCCAAGTGTTCTTGGGAAAAGATTTGAAAACGCCCAATGTTTTCATTTCTGTCTCTTATCACCGCGTATAAACTCCTGATCAAAGCTTTGGGAAGAAGTCGCACATCTACACATTGAGTGATTACAGGCTCTCCAGTCTACACAAGTCTGAACTACTTCATCACCCCCCACCCAATACACACGATTATCAGATCCAACAGAAACACTTTGTTATCCAGAAATGGATTTAAAAAAAATATAATAAATTGGGTGCATCTACAGCCAAGGTCAAAAGTTTTGAGAATGATACAAGTTCTCAAGATTTTCAACAAGTCTCATGAGTGTCAAAGGCTTTTATTGACCGTTACAATAAGTTTATGCAGAGAGTCAATATTTGACCCTTCTTTTTCAAGACCTCTGCAATTCGCCCTGGCGTGCTGTCAATCAACTTCTGGGCCACATCTTGACTGATGGCGCAGCCCATTCTTGCATGATCAATGCTTGAAGTTTGTCAGAATTTGTGGGTTTTTGTTTGTCCACCCGTCTCTTGAGGATCGACCCCAAGTCCTCAATAGTATTACGGTCTGGGGAGTTTCCTAGTCATGGACCCACAATTTTTATGTTGTGCTCCCCGAGACACTTAGTGATCACTTTTGCCTTATGAGGAGGAGCTTCATCATGCTGGAAAAGCTGTTGGTCATCACCAAACTGTTCTTGGATGGTGAGGAGAAGATGCTCTCAGAGGATGTTTTTGTACCGTTCTTTATTCATGACAGTGTTTTTACGGTAGGCAAAAGTTTTGAGTGAGCCCACTCCCTTGGCTGAGAAGCGACTCCACACATTATGAATGGTCTCAGGATGCTTTATTATTGGCACAACACAGGAACGATGGTAGAGCTCGCCTTTTCGTCTTGCCCCAAACAACTGGAAAGGGTATTTATCAGAAAAAAATAATAAAAAATGACTTTACCCCCTTCAGTCCCTGAACCTTTTGCATAATGTCAGTCTGTCCCTGCTGTTTTTCCTGGAGAAAAGTGGCTTCTTTGATGCCCTTCTTGAAATATATGAAGGTGAACGCTACAGTCTGTCCTGGGAGCGGACAAACAAAAACTCTGACAAAAATTCTGACAAACTCCGAGCATGGATTATGCAAGAATCAGTCAGGATGTGGCACAGAAGTTGATTGATAGCACGCCATGGCGAAATGCAGACGTCTTGAAAAAAGAAGAACACGGCAAATGTTGACTTTTTGCATAAACTTAATGTAACTGTCAATAAAAGCCTTTGACACTTCAGTGTAAGAAACATATAAGTGATAAAAAAGATAAACACTGAAGAAACAGACTTTGTGAAAATTTACATATATTTGTGTCATTCGCAAAACTTCATCTTCATCATGTTGATGAAGAACAAGCATATAGTTAAAAACTAGTTAATCAGATTGAAAAAAATAAATAAATAAAAGTTAGCTCTAAACCTTGAGGTTTTCAACGATCTCAAACCGACATCAGCAATTTTCTGCTGCCAAGATTTTATGACCTCGTGAGACTCCAACGTGTTTTCTTTCTAATTCCTTCAAACATGAAGTTTGTCAAATCCCAAAATGGTCTTCATATGAGGGAATTACAAAGGCATATACACACACTGACTGCAGTTGGGTGAACTTATTGATGTTCTCATATGAGGTCAATTCGGTCTCAGGTCTTCTGTACCTTTCACACATTTTATTACTTAACGATATGGCAATAACCAGTGCGCTTGTGAAACGTTCGCTGACCGTTTACGGTCTGATTAACTATCACGTCTCCTGATTGAACAACAGTGTGATATGCTGATCATATTTTAAATATCATAAATATTCATTTGACCCTGTGACACATGCTTGTATAACAGAAGTGACGTACCAGTCCAGTTGTGGTGTTGTAGGCAAACGATCCACGCCCATGTGGTGTGATGCTGTTCAATGTGAAGTAAAGACTTGGGGCAATGCCTGTGTGTGCATGCATACTGTACATAAAGCAGCTTTAACATGTTTACACACGCTTGCTTAGTTTATGTACATCTGGAGGATTAAAAAACGGCTTTCCTCTAGCTGAACATCCCTGTCCGTCAGGTTTCCGAATCGAACTGTAAAAAAGCATGCTCGGAGATTTTAATCACATCGGCCGCTCTTAAACGCTGTGTCGTTATAAGATTTAGGACCTTCAACAATATATTCAAAACGCTTTACTAATATAGAAAGGCTGGTACATCAAACAGACCTGAAGATGTGTTTGAAGGCATGGTGAGAGGTTTGTAAAATTTTATTAGGAAAAGCGAGACTGATGATTGGAAGCGGAAAAAAATGTCAGTACGATGACGAGACGCTTAGATGGAGGTAAAAGATTTAAACGGTGAAGAGGTTTTTTTAAAGGACGTCCCAGGCTGAGATGGATTGGAGCCCACTGCAGTCGTTCCTGTGAACATTCACCGAGTTTAACCCTTGATCCTTGAAAAATCTACAGATAATTTGTCAAATTGCGGAAGAGAGACATCTTTCTGTGTGAAATGTACACACAATGTACACACATCATTCACCAACACCACTTGTGCATTACAGGGATTCGGCTGGGAGTTATTGCCACATCCCCCCTACAGTCCTGACTTCGCTCCAGTATTTCCTCATGTTTGGACCATTAAAGGGAGTTCCTGGGAGGCCAGCGTTTCAGACAGGCAGTCCGATCATGGCTCTGCTGTACTAAGAAAACCTTCTACTGTACCTCAATGGTGTCCAAGCACTAGTGAAACACTGGGATAAGTGCATTAGTGTAGCTGGAGGATTATATAGAGAAATAAAGGCAGTTTTTACTCTTATTCTGAACAATGAAAAGTCCCGGTTTGACCTGAACACCTTATTGTATCTTCCATTTTATATCTTCATTACTTTGAAGCAGCGCGAGTCAGAGTTCACGAAGCGTTGAATTTGCCTCCCAGAACCATTTTAAAATATTACCACAAACAATCCTTTAACAAAAAAACGTCCTCTATTCTGAGAAACCCCACACCTTCAGATTCAGACTCTTTCTAATTTACGAACTCCGTCCTTTGTGCTGGAAGATTAGGCTGCGTGGCCGATGATTTAAGATCTGAACAATCAGCCCGTGTTCTCAGGCAGGTCCTAATCCTAATCCTACTCCTACTCCTGGGCTTTCATTTTATAGGGTACCTCGTGCACTAGTAAACTTCACTATAAACAAATAGGACTTTTAAAAAAAGTGTTTAGTTAATGATCAGTCTCAGGAAGACTTGGATGAAAAACTTGAGAAACAAAAGTAAGCCTTCTCTGAACTTATTAATTTAAAAAAGAAAGAAAAAGAATAATTTCCTGTCGCATGTTTTGCAAGATGTTGCTGTACCACTTCCTGTGTATCCATGAAAGAAGATCTGAGTGACAAAGACGCTGAAGTGTCGGATGTGGGTCTGTTGAACCACGACGACCTGATTTGACTAACAAATGAAGATGAAAAGGAGTTATTTGATTGAAGATGCTCATTACACTTTGACTTTAAACTCTCGGCGCTTCGAGACAGCAATCTGAGTTTATGTTACAGGTTAAAGATATTCATCAAATACTTCACTCACCCTGATATCTGTGCATGCTCTGCCTTTCTTGTACTCCTTGTGATTGGCTCGTTTGTCCAGTTTAGTCCACAGCGCTTTGGCCTTCCAGGAGGTGACCGCCGCTTTCAGGTTGCCGTAGAAGCCTCGGTGGTCGGCCGGGTCGAGCTCCAGCTGCCTGCACAGCAAGCCGAAAGCCTGGAGCGTGCCTTTACACGTGGAGGCCTGAACGAAGTTCTC
Organism: Clarias pachynema; assembly: GCA_030014365.1. Classification (NCBI taxonomy): domain Eukaryota; kingdom Metazoa; phylum Chordata; class Actinopteri; order Siluriformes; family Clariidae; genus Clarias; species Clarias pachynema. The sequence continues at coordinate 27,943,913 of JAQMYL010000002.1, read as the reverse complement.
GAAGAGCTGGCTAGCCTGAGAGCTCCTCTCTTCATCCGTTTCCCCCATCACTTCCGTTTCCCCTGTCCCCTCGCTCCCTGTTTTCCCCCCTTCGCCGAAAAGGGAGCTAGTTCAGGGTGAGGCAGCTGCGGGCATCATCTTGTACCAGTGCTGAAAAAAAAAAAAAGAAAACGTGTCATGTACAAGTATCATCATCTTAAAATAGCATTACAGCTGGTTTAAAGTTAGTGCCCTCTTTTATGTTCAGCCACCATGCAGAGAGAGCAAACGCTGTGATGTGCCTCATCCAAAAGCACATGAAAGCCAGCCAGCTTTGCGCAACAGACATGGAGGAAGGCGCTATCCGCCCATTTCCACATGCATGATGGTTAGTGTCCCTGCTGAGGGCCGAGGCATCAACAGGCTTTGAACTCATGACCTCTGAATGCCAGAGCGCAAACAGGTCGCTCAAAAGCCTTAACTGTGGCATAAAAGTACGCTACCAGTCAAAAGTATGGACACGCCTTCTAACTGATTTCTGTTTCTTTCTACACTGTGAAACAATCCTGATGACGTCCAAAATACACAATAATCTCCTTTGAACAGTTGATATTGAGATGTATCTGCTACTTCTGCTCTGTAAATTTAAAAATGTGGATATATAGCATTCTGTTAAAAAATACTATAATATAATGCTCTGTAATTTGTTTTATGATTAACGAGTTAGCAAAAAGTAAAGCTGTGCACCTTTCTATGTAAAGAAATATATATTTAAGGTACAAAAGGTGTGACTTTCAAGTTCCACCCCAAGTGAAACATAATAATACAATTCAATACCTTTTTTAGCTCCTGAGAAAAACAAGTGTCACGCAACCAACATTGACTTTCATACATATTTGTATCTGAGGACGTTGAGGTGTTTTGACTCTTCTATTGGCAGCTCGACTCCGAAATACAGTACAGCCTGGCACTCTTTCACTTTCAGCTCCTTATCTTATTTCTCGAAGCCCTGGCCCCGTACCTTTCGCACAAGTTAACACGGGACATGACACAAAGTCCACGTCAGCTGGGGATTCACACCACGATCGACAGCGAGATAAAAAAGTCCTTGACCTTGAATGGGAGGACTGAGAGTGGGGCTGTGGGAAAGCGGCGGTGGACTTTTTTTTACGCCTGGGAACGTGTTTGCACGGGAGGGTCCGCCTGCGGGATGTTTGCAAACAGCAAGCGTGGGGTGAGACCGGCGTAATCGGAGAGCGTGGCTCTGAAGTGAAGTGTGCTGGTTTATGGAGGAAGGTGTCCGATTACTCAGGCTTGTAAGGGATAGCTTGGAGCTCTGAATAGAGTACAGGACAGACTGTAACCTAGTGAATAAGAAAAGGGAGATATTTGTCTTGCATTTATTTTTAACCCCCACAGCCGGTCAAATATTTCACCTGTACATATTTTTGAGAAATACGTCTCCAGCTTCATCTCTTTGTATCATTCTATACACAATTTCTGCACTTCACTCACTACACATCGCCTTTATGTCATTTTTTTTTTAAACAGATTTGACATGATTGTTGTGGATTTTATTTTTTTTTTTATCCCGGCGCAATCTGGCAACCCGGTCATGTTTGCTGCCCCTCCTCCTCATGCGGCAGACCTGGGGCAGTGAGAATTCTGCCCCTGGCTTCTATTTGCACTTGCTGCTGTTCTCAAAATATCTCTAAAGTCAAGTGCGGTGGCAGACTCGCATCACATCCCTCACAGCCAGACTCTTTCATTTACAGTAAAATGAGATCATTTGTTTTGCTTTTGTACAGAGTATTATCAAATCTATGGAGTTGTGAATCAGGACTAGATGAAGACTCGGGTATGATGAACGGCTGATAGAATTTGCTGGAGTTCTGCCTCATCTGCTCTTATTGGCCTACAGTTTTAGGTTTTTTTTTTTGTTTATTTTTGTTTTTTATAAAGGATGTACAGTGTTGTCAAAGAATATTAACGTGAGAACGTGAGAGTTGCCATCACAAACCCTGCAATTATACCTAAACACGATCTCAATATAAAATATGGTGTTATTTATTATGCGCCCCTGCAAGACCACTAAAACCACAGCAGGAAAAGAAAAAACGAAAAGAAAAATGAAATTAATAAAACACAGATTTCCAGTGTTGTGCTGAAATCTTTTTGCCCAGCAACATGAATGTGCTCCCCAACATACAGATTTAGATTTGTAAATAAAAACGTGAACCAAAAGGATTAAATAAAAACAACTTAAAAAAAAAAAAAAGGAAAAACTGACATTAAATTTAAAAAAAAAAAAAAAAATTTTAAAAAGGTTTCCATTTCCGTTTGTTCGTCTGAAACAACCACACCATGTGGGCGGGCGTCTTACAGTACTACGTTCATTCTCATTGGTCAGCTGGTCACTTCTAGACTCTCAGTACAAGTTTATTTATTGCTGAGCTGTGTTTTTCTAGGAAAAAAAAAAAAACACTATCATCCGGAGATCGCTGGTTCGGTTCCCGGGTGATGCTGTAACCTCTCACAGCCGGAGGTCTAGAGAGAGCTGA
>JAQMYL010000002.1:27929927-27941273 GCA_030014365.1 Clarias pachynema | reverse complement strand
AATGTGGGAGCCCCCTAGTGACGGGGAGGAATTGGACACGACTAAATTAGGGAGAAAATCGGGAAAAAAATCCAAAAAAATAAAAAACAAACAAAAAATAAATAAATAAATAAACCATTATAACTTTTACATTTCGCAATAAATTTTTTATATATTCGAGGGTTTTGTGATTTACATTCAGAAAGAAAAAGTTTTACGTCCTGCTTCTCAGAATCTCACTAGTTATAACGCGCTACACAGACGCTGCCAGGTGCTTGAGAGAGGAAGTGTGTAGCACCCTGCCTCTTTTCTTCACACTAAATTAAATGAAATGATGTAGATTAAATTAAAGAAATGGGAACAAACGCTTTACTGAACCAACAGCTGACTTAAGACACAATTTAAAAATGCGCAACAACCTCGGCAGCGACCTCGTTTCCCCTCTCGTCTGACGGAAGATGTTTCACAGGTCACAGTGTGGCTTATCAAACAAAATATTCCTCTGAAACTGCTCAAAAAACTGACATTAAATACAAAAGATCATGTAGAACCTGCTGACGTTGCACAACAGAACTCCATACAGAACAGTCCAGGTGATATGGTCTCAAGTTTTGTTTTGTTTTGTGGGATTAAATTATTCAAAGCAGTCCAAATAATAATATTAATAATAATAATAATAATAATAATAATGATTTTGAGATGAAGACACAGTGTCTGGACTGAAAAGGAAAGAGAGTCAAAAAAAAAAAAAAAAAAAAAAAGCCTGGAGTACTACTCCTCAGAGTTACATAAAAAAAATACAAGAATGTCCTGCTCTTTGGAAGTAAAAAATATGAAAGAAATGTAGGGGGGGGGGCAAGATTTTGCCCAGTACTCCACTTCTGTGGGGGAAAATAATTAAAATTCCTTTTCCAAGGAACTGCAAACACTCACTCACTTTATCGAGCATGTTCTTGGCTTATTTTAGATAAGATAAAAGATACGGGAACAAACTGGCACAGAGCAGTGAAGTTGGATGAAGAAGGAGGTGGAGAAAAGGGGCGGAGTCTCGCCACTGGTCACTTCAGACAAAAAGAAGAATAAGAACCTGAACAATAGCGATAAGGGAATTTGAGCCGTCTGTATATCCGAGTCGACACAAAGCTGAAGTGAGAATTAAACTGTTCTGTAGGAGTGTAGAAGACGTGCACGGCTGCCAGGAGAGAGAACGAGACACAGGAAGGAAAGGAGATGAAAGCGTCATTCCTCTCAGGAAGAATATGAAAGGAGACGATATGCTGACGAGTGCCTGCTGGGGCGGGGGGGGCAGGAAAGTCTAAAATGGGTGGCTCAGCTGCTAACGTTTCATCTCAGGGACACGAAGATCATGTGGGACCTTCTGACGTTGCGCAACAGAACTCTACTTGATAAGCTTTCTGGTTTTAACTCCATACAGAACAATCCAGGTGATATGATCTCGAGTTGTTTTGTGGGATTAAATTATTCATAGCAGTCCTAATAATAATAATAATAATAATAATAATGAGATGAAGAAGACCTCTAGCTCCACATGAAGGGAAACGTTCCGTACGGAGTAAAAAGCCAGGAGAAATTCCTGCTCAAGCTGCTCGTCCGTCTCTAGTTTTGAGTATCTCTTCATCGTGTCTTCTGAGAGCTGGTCTAATAACCGTTATTTGTTGGAAGCCATTTCCTGAAACCCCCCCCAGTTCAGTTGTCTGAATGGACCCTCCCTTAATCTCCTGGAAGGAAACTCTGTGCAGTTATGAGATCTGCAGCTGACTGTTCGGTGGGATTCACACCAAAAGATTAAAAAAAATAAATAAAATTATTTCAGTAAATTTAAGAAAGTTAAAAAAAAAAAAAAAAAAAAAAAAAAAAAGCAAAACTTAAACTTGAACACGTCGTTCACTGGGACAGATTCCCAGTCTCTTCTTCTTTGAACTTTGTTCACTTCTCATCTTGTTTGTTTGCTACTTGTGTGAATCCTTTGTTTCTGTGGAAAAAAAATTAATAAATCACTATTCACTATTCTAAAGGCAATTTCATGGTCAAAGTCATCCCAGAAAGGCTAGACGGGAACTTAAAGAGCACCGTCTCGATGAAAAGTGCCGTGACGCTTGCAGAAATGGAGACGAGGTTGTTTAAATCAACAGGTAACGCGTAATGATTCTCATTGCCACAAGGTTACTCATCTGTGTCTCTTTGTGGTTTCAGTTTTTTCACACAAACACAGAGGAAGAGGAAAATTGTGGTACAGCTTGGGAGCGCACAGCACTCTAGCCACACACACACACACACACACACACACACACACACACACACACACACACACACACACACACACACACACACAGAGTGTGAACTTGGAACGGATGGATCAGTTTGTGTTCCGCATTTTTCCCCCCAAAAATCTGCTGAACAGCTGAATAAAGTTCGTCGAAAGTTTGTCTCCACACACACACATTCATACTCATACCAAAAATCTATTTTTTTTTTACTGGAGGTGGTGAAAAGTTGCTGTTTCTTTATGATCCTTCACATGGCACACAATACAGCATCCTGTGTGGTCCGAGCAAATTATTTGCGGACGTTGTTTAAAACAGTAACAAAATTTGAAAAATAAATAAATAAATACAAAAAATACAAAAATCGAATTGGCACCTACTGTAGGTATTGTGATAATATCGTATCGGGGGATCCCTGGTGAACATTTTAAACTAGATGTTCCTGCGACTTCATTCTCGTGGTTTAAAACCACACACTCAGGAGCACGTTTTAAAAATTTTACAGCGCCATCTGTTGAATGTTGGAATGAACAAAACTTTATGTTACCGTGAAGTGTGTGGAATGAAGGTGTGAGATCGTGTTTAAGTAGATTTCAATTGCACACTCATAAGCGCATATTAAAAAAAAACTTACAACGCTCTACATCTGTTAAATTTTTAAATTACTGTAACTAATGATTTTGATCAAGTTAAAGTTTTTTATGATAAAAGGGGGTTTTCCAGTTAAATTTCAAAAGTAGCACATCTTCTCTTCCTGCGGGCCGATTGCGATGAAACAAAGCCTATATGTTACCTCAAGCTCGGCCAAATACATCTGTGAAAATCTCATTAAAATTTGTTTGGCAGTTTTTACATGATGCGTGCACAAACAAGCAGACAAAAATTTTATCTACTACTTTTTCTCTATTACTCAACTTACGTCAGCACAAATCATCTTTTCGCAAAAATGTACAGACTTTACAGTTTTATTATATGTATAGATCGGTCTAGTTGCAGCGTTACAAAACGAACAGAATGCCCTCATCTTGCAAACGTGTGCGTCTGGTTTGGTTTTTACAAAAACCTGATCGTCTCATGCTCAGACTGATTGTCTGCTAAATGATGAACGTAATGTACTGTAGTTACTGTTGTGTTGCTTTCTTGAGAAGCTCCATGTACAAACACTTTAAAAAGTTTGTACAAAGCAGCACAAATATTTGACCTTGCTGTGACCTTGACCCTGACTGAACCGATTCCGGAACCGATTCCGAAACCGATTCAGAACAGAACAGAATTCTCTCACAGACTCTGCAGACGTTCCAGCGCTCATTCCTGAGGGATCTCACCAACAAGAATCCTGGACAGCTCTGTGTAAGAATTGACTTACAACCCAAAATTATGATCCCCTCGCCCCCCCCCCCCCCCCTTTGTTAAGGGTCCCTGGTTGACAGCTGCATAAAACATGACGCCGGACAACCCGACGGGCTTTTACACACCGCTAAGGACGTCTACGGTAAACATGATCTACAGCCCATCAGCGATTCCTCACCTGTTCCCACCGTTAGTCGTATCACCGTTTCTGTGATTCCCCCAAAGTAAAAAAAAGCTAGTGCGCTTGGCACGTCGCGGCTCTTCCCTCAATTCCTGAGCGCGTCTTCTTATCCAGGTTTATCCGGCAGCTTTCAGATGTTCTCGCTGCTCAGAATAGCAGAGTTTCGGGTTTCAGTTTCCAGGAGGGTGTGATCGCTCGCCACCAGGTTACAAAAGGTTAGGCCACAACATGAAGGGCTTTTAATAAAAGGACACGTAGCCGCTGAGGTAGAGAAATGATCGGCACTTTTGTTGCACTTTTAACGAATTTCATTCAGGTTTACTGCACTTCACTTGCGGATACGCCTGCTAATTCTGAACGGTGAGCGATAACGTCCGGCTAATGCGTCAGGAAGCCCGAAATTATGCATCTCCTTCTGCTTGAATGCTGATCATGTGCTGCAGCAGCAGCAGCAGAAAAGCTTTCTGAACGGCAGGGTGGCGACGATGGAAAAGCCACTTTTGTTTACTTTGGATTTAGCCTTTTCCGGTATGTCGAGACCGTTTCGAATGCGATCCTGCTAATTCTGTATGGGATAGACGTGGATTAGCGCTGTAGCGTTCTCTAGGGGCAACGCAGCATTAAGCTCCTGCACTCGGACAGCAAGTTACAACTAAACGAGACGCAATATTTACCCAATATTTAACCCATATGCTAATAATTTCTAAAAATGTGCGTCTCGAATGGCTGTGTCGGTTTTTAAGATTTGCCGTCGGTGCCTCGGGGTTCGCGATTCGATCTCGAAAGATGCTTATCTTTGTTTACAGAAGCTAAAAACACAAGCATATGTGCAGACGTGTGCAAAAGGATCACGTTACGGCAGCCTGAGGAAAAATGCTGAATGCACATGCTTATCAGCCATAACATTATGAGCACCCGTCTAACAGTGAGTAATTTCGCCCCCTCTTTAGCTTCAAAAACAGATCTGACCCGTCGGGAGGTTTGGGCTATGTTCACATTACAACCTGTAGTGACTATAAGCTGATTTTTTTTTTTCCCCCCTCAATGTGATGCAGATCTGAATTTCCTAAAGGCTGTCTGAATGCACTTTCATACAGTATGTGGTCCTATAGATGGGGTACATCTCCGAAACATGGTCATGTGACTTGAATGAGAGTGGGCTGATCGGAATACATTCAACTTTTTGCCTTTCAACTTTCATTCAACTCATGACGTGTTTCAAACCAGACGGCGAGAACAAAGACGCATCAAAGCGCACAATGTCCACATTTAAGGCAGACAGAGTTGGGTATAATGCGTTACTGTACTGTTACATTTTAAATGCGTGTAATTTGATTACAGTTATCAATGTCTATAACATTACATTACTAGCATTACAAATGTAGTGCTTAAAAATTTATCAAAATGCTTTTTTTTTTTTTTTAAATCACGTTTTGCGCGGCAGCATCAGTTAACGAGCATGAGCTTTAATCAATCGTTGGAGAGCTTTGTAGTTTACACTTGATGTTGTAGCGGATTCGATCTTTTTGCATGGGCGGCACCACAGACACACGAGGCGAGGTCTTACGGGAGAAGGGGTGATCTTATTTAGGGGGAAAAAACGGGGAAGGTGAAGAGTTAAAGGAGGGAGGAAGGGAAAAAGCTGAGGATTTTTAAACATGAAGAAAGCCCGAGATCCGTTAATATTAATTATCGCCAGCCGCCCCCCGAACTGGTGGCCACAACCCTAGGGGGGTACGTAGGGAGCCTATGTAGGGAGCCTACCCATAACAGGCGCACGCAGTGAGAGATGTTTTCAAAGTAACTTGAAAGTAACGTAATTAGTAATCTGAATACTTTTTACATGTAATAGTAAGTAATGTAATCAAATTACAATTTTAAAGTAGCAATTAGTCTTTTGTAGTAGATTACTGTTTTTTAATAAATTCCGCAACACTGGAGGCAGATAAAAGACACGCAATTATTCGATCTGACCAAAAACGTGCTCTGTAGTGTGAACGTGCTGTAAGTGGCGAGGTGGGTGGGGCCTCCATGGGGGATCAGACTTGTTTTTCCAGCACATCCCACAGATTAGTGATGGGAATCGGTTTTCATTCTGTAATCGATCATGTCCACACAGTCTCATACACAGCAAGCAGCCATGCACGACTCCTTCCCATCAAAACCATTAGCATAATTTTTTTCAGCAGTGCTCTTTTTTTTCTACAGTAGCTCTTCTATTGAATTGGACTTGCATTATTGAGCCTTGACCACCGATGACCCCGTCTGTATTTTACTGGTTCTCCCTCCTTGGACCACTTTCGGATACATCCTGACCCCTGCGGGCCATGAACATCCCACAAGAGCGGCAGTTTTGGAGTTTGGAAAACTGAAAACACACCGGATGGATCAAACACCTCTGTCTGATTGACAGGTTAAGTGGGCGTGGCGCGTAAGCTTCAAAGGCAAATATACTCAATCCAATTGTATTTATATAGCGCTTTTAACAGTGGACACGGTCACAGCGCAGTTCCTCTGTTCTGAAGACTCTCATAAAAACGGAAAACAAAGTACGAGATTGAACGTCAAAGTGGCAACAACGATGTCGTCTTTCAACGTTAAATAAACTGTCCTTAGAGAAAATGTACGTTTAAAAAGAATCCTGAAAGAACGTCTGTCATAAATTACAGAAATCCTTGACCGAAAGAAATAATTATTAATTGTCATGATTGCTAATTATTGTTAATCACGGTTAAGAATCGATCGGGTAATGTTTTGCATAATGTTTCTCACATGTCCGTCTATTACATCACAAGAGGCCACACTGGCGAATCAGGTGCTGTGTAATAGTGGACACTTTTTAATTTAAGTGTTCTTGGTTTTGTTTTGACATTTTCGACAGCCTAAATAAACTATTTGGCCTTCATTGATATGTCGTACATATTCAATTTGTTGGGATTTTGTGCTGCTAGATGTGTTTAAACAATACTTGAACTGAAAAAGGGTATATCGAATACGAGTAAAAAGCAACGTTTCCAAGACTAGCGTTAAAACTAGCAGCTGTGATTTGTGGATTTACTGTTATTACAAGAACAATAATAAATCCATCAACGCTCCCAGACCAATGGGAATGGTGCCGTGGTATTAAAGCTCTTTGTCCAGCACTATTACAGAGCCATGTTGATGTCCTCATGTGTAAGCTTATTACTAAGAGCATGACAAATGACTGAGTGAGAAAAAGGCCTGAACTTAAAGCCCTCGAGCCTCCCACAGGAGCGTATTTCTTTCTGCAGATGACTAGCGCTAATTATGACATTCAGCTCAGAGCCAGATCTCTCCTTCTCTCTGTGCTTTGAGCTGTCAGGCTCTCCTTCATGGCTGAGCTGAAACGCTGTAGCTGCCCCGGGTGAACTTCGAAACACTCGACCGGGAGGCCACGGTGCCGAAAGTATTTTTGACATCCTTCTCTGCTGATACGCAGCACGGCCCATATAAGTCAAAGGTACACTCCTGGAAACGGCTGGTGCTTGACCATGAAGGAAAGACGGTGTGTGTGTGTGTGTGTGTGTGTGTGTGTGTGTGTGTGTGTGTGTGTGTGTGTGAAAGTTCAGATTGAAGGTGACTTGTTGCTAGGGATCCTAAGAGTAGGACTGGGATTTTAGGATTAAAAGAATAAAAATTAGAATTACTAGGACAGCCTTTTAATTAAACTACCCTACACGACCAAAAGTATGTGAACGCCTGACCATCGCACCCCTTGTCTGTAAAGTTTGAAAGCACACAGTTGTGCATAATGACTTCATTCATCAATAATCTGCGTTAGGGATTTAATCGATTCAAACATTTTTAATCGCAGATGTTTGTTTTGCGTAATGTTTCTCATGTGTTTATCTCGCAAATCTATTACACCAGAGGGTTGTGTAGGGTTCTTGTTTTTGTTTGTCTTATTGTTTTTTTTAATCGGTTTGTTTGCTTATTTAATCTAATAGGCCTTCATTAATTTGTTGAGACATAAAAGGAACAACAAAGCAAAAAATCAAATTTCTCATTTCACCAAAGCTCATTTCTGCAGTACTACTGTTGTTTTTTTTGGCTCTGTGCATGTTTAGCAATTTCGCATCTACCAAAAAGAAAAACAAAAAAACAAACAAACAAAAACAACCATTATATTTGATACTTCCGTCATCGGGTCTATTCACATTAGAGTCGTGGTGCGCTGGAGTTCGCCTGGAGGTGGACCGAGACCACCTAGCTGAGGCGGCGTCTAGCCGGACTCTTTGGTTCGTACCCGAGTATAAGCATTTAGCGGCGTTCTCAAATTCATAAACGAACTGTTCCTAAGAGGGAAAACTCTTCAAAACGCCTGCAGACTCGCACCGCCGGCTTATGCAAAAACCCACAGGTTGGATGAAAGACGGTTTTGTGTTGTTTGTTCAGCTGCATATCGTGTCATCGTGTTAGTCAACAAACACGCGGAATGGAACGAAAAATAATCAGTGAGTGGAATCAAGTTTGTGCCTCCATGCATGTTAAAGCCATAAGGAAACTTTTCAAGTAGGTTTTTAAAAATGTTTTCAACCTACTCCTGTAGTACTATATCACGTACTCACCATGAAAATGACCACAAAGTTACACGGTTGGGCCCTTGAGCACGGCCCTTAACCCTCAACTGCTCAGATGTATAATGAGGTAAAAATGTTAGTCGCTCTGAATAAGGGCATCTCCTACCCAAATGAATGTAAATCCGAGCAACGTGATTGGTTCAGTTCGCCATGTTATTTTATTCTTAATGCTATTGTTATTGATTCATGTATAAAACAAGACATTCGCACAACCGGAGCACTTGCACCTCGAGATGTTCTTGTATTTTTTATGTAGTCTTGAGGAATTGTTTTTTTTCTAAAGGACTTTTTTTTTAGCTATCGTGTTCAATCCAGTTCTAGAGCATTTTTTGTTTGTTTGTTTGTTTGTTTGTTAAGCCACACAAGTGATCTGTGAAACACTCAAGCACAAACAAAACATCCAACTTCAGTCATGAACCAAAGAGAAATAGGAGAAACAGGTGCAGATGATGACAGATGATCAGGCCGTGATTAGCATAGCGGTGATGCTGAATGCTGAGTAGTTGGAACAGACGAGAGGGGAAATGAGGTCGCTGCTGAAGTTGTTCAATCGAAAACAATTTTTTAATTGTACCTTTACGCAATTTCCAGCCAGTAAAAGGGGTAAAGTTTTTCATTTGAATGCCGTAATATCTTTCATTTAAACCAATTGTATACAAAGACATGAGGGTGGACTCAAGACATTTGCACAGTCCTGCACGTCGTCATGTCTGGTGGGCCGAGTAATCAGGGGAAATCTACTGTAGGAAATAAGCTTTAACATCTGCCACCTGACATCATTCGGAAGTGTGAGTGTGACGACGATGAAGAACAGTTTTGTTGGATTCTTGTGCAAAAGCAAACACTGAAATGTTTGCAAACTGGTCTGACTTCAAGACCTGAGGACACAAAAACCCTCTGTGACGGTTACTAATGTTGGTTGTGGCTTTAACCGTCATTAGTGACCGTCACAGAAGGTTTTTTGCGTCCTCAGAGCGATGAAGCCGGCAATGTGACGTATCTCACGTCTGAACAAGGGCTCAGTTTGCTAAACTCAAACAAATTAAGTTACATAACATGGCATGTACAAGCTACGTTTTTTCTTTTTTTTAATAAAAAGCTGCAACATTTAAAACAAAAATGCATGTAGCATGTTTTTATGTTTATTTATTACTATTTGCATTATTATTACTCCCATACCTGTTTTATAACTTTTATTTTTTATATATAAAACTTGTAAAATGAAGTGAGCACGTGTGAAAATTTGTCTTAAAACTTTTTCAGTGGAAAAGTTAGAGGCGGTAAAATGTTGCCATTTCTTTATAACCCTACAGGTGGCGCACTCTAAACTACTTACACATGTTCGTCCTGTGTGGTAGGAGTAAATAATCTGCCAAGTTTGTTTAGAAAGAATAATTATTGCAGATGGCATAACAGATACGTGCTGCTCAGTGAAATATAGCATTGTTTTGTTAATTTTAAGTAATATTTTAAATTAAGTGTTGTAGTTAACTCTTGTGTTTCAAGTTAGTTTGTACTGTTTAAATCCTGCCCTTGGCTCATATTCAATTCCATTGTGAAGCCGTTGAACAAAGCGAAGAAATGAAACTTTCGAGTTAAAATTGTAAGAAAAACTAATATTGTAGGGGGATATTTTTAATCTACAGAATCGCAATATAAATCGAATTTGTATGTAGGTATCGTGATAATATCGTATCGTGTGTTCTGCTGTATTTAACTTTTGTAACTAACTTAAAGTTAGTTTGTATTGTTTAAATGCTGCGCTTGGTTGTAAGGTGAGAAAACCAAATGTTGTAAGAAACGGGCTACGTTTAATCAATCATTCTCAAGACCGTTGTGAAGCTGTTAAAGCAAAGCAGCGTTAAAGCAAACCTTTTGAGTTACGAAAAAAATTCTATTGACGTTTCAAGGTCTTAACGGGAATGTAATATCCAATCGGGTTATTTATGGAAACATTGTGATACTTATTGAATCGCAGCACAAATTTAATCAGTATCTAGAAATCATGAAGTCATATCGTGTCATCGTCTGTGTTTAACTCTTGTAATCATATTGAATCAGGATATTTTGAGAAAACCGTGATACTTTACAGTACAGAATCACAATATGAGTCGAATCGGTATCGAGGTATTGTGATCATATCGGTATTGTGTGATTCTTATCCCCAATATCCCCTTATATATATATATATATATATATATATATATATACATACACACACACACACACACAATAAACACAACCCAGCCCAGAACTAAGAAATAATATAATACTCAAATGGTATATTAAGAAATATTTCAGTGATATATTGAACAGAATAAAGACTTATTGAACAGAATAAAGACTTATTGGACAAACTGAACAGGTGTTGATGAAATATTTAGAGTAAAAGTAACACTTGATACGCAACACTGTAACCCCAGAGCTCACACACTCACCCGCTGTATTAAACGTCCCGCCTCTTCCTAATCCACTGCCCTCTGTCTCCTCCTGATACTCCGGGTATAAATCCGTGAACTTTGTCGTGTGTCACCATTTAAAACTAAATAAACAGAAGAGCAATATCAGTATTGTTTACGTGCTCGCGCGCTCGCTCTCGCTCGCTCTCCCCTTCAGCTGCTCGCGGCGTTACTTAGACACCGCGCGTGGACAGCTCAGCTTTTTTATAGAAGAAGGCGGGGCTTCGGTGTTCAACCGTCCAATCAGGAACAACAACAAACTTGGAGCGTCCAATCAAAATCGAGGATTGACTTCCGAATCCGAGTGAACGAATAATGGATAAAAAAAAACAACAATACCATATTGACAGTTATTATAGATACACGCGTGTGAAATCATACATTATTTTTTAACAACATGTCCAACAAACTATATATATATATATATATATATATATATATAAAGTAATAAAAAACAAAAATAAAAATAATAATAATTAATTTTTTATTAA
>JAQMYL010000002.1:27907278-27924597 GCA_030014365.1 Clarias pachynema | reverse complement strand
CCCCCCCCCCCCCCCCCCCCCCCGCTCCATACCGTCATGGGAACCCTGAAGCCTATCCCACAAGACTCTAATTCATAGCAACCCACCAAGCATGGGGAGAGCACGTAAATTCCACGCACACAAGCCCGAAGCAGGAATTGAACCCTTGACCCTGAAAGTGCGAGTCCACGGTGCTACGATGCAAAAAAATAAATCTGTTTTGTCTTTTTTCTCATGTTTTATGTTTGTACACGCACACATGACTCAAAAGTGAATTTTACATATTAGGTCCCCGTTAAATATTTGTTCAATAATGCCAGTTTATTATATTTAGATGGCGAATGAGACCTCCAGATCTCTGTATGGATACCGTCTGCCTTTTGGCCACCCCAATCCCAATGTGACCGGAGCCAAGGTGGGCCTTCACCCTCTCACCCACAGGACAGAATAAATCATTGAATCTTCATTAAATATAACTTTATTTTAAACATTAGATTCTCCTTTGCACAGTGAATCAGACAGTAGTTCCTGCTTTAATACCAATCACACACTTACAGTATGTATTACGTTTGATATGCTATAATTTCTATAATAACATACACAGGAAGGGTGCGATAGATGATAGACCCTAAAACATAGAGTATATGTAATGATACATCTTGATATTTAACAAAGCGAATTGTTGATGTGGTGAAATATTATGTAATGTTTTAATTAACTGACTATTTTAGAGTGCGTCACCTGTTGGATCATAGAGGAAGCATATCATATTACATCGTCAAATGCAAACATACTGTACAGGGGTTGGACAATAAAACTGAAACACTGGCCAATTTAGTGTTGGAGGTTTCATGGCTAAATTTGACCATCCTGGTGGCCAATCTTCATTGATAGCACATTTCACCAGTAGGAGCAGAGTGTGAAGAGAGAGGACAAATTGTTCAAAAGAGGACAAATTGTTGGTGTGTGTCTCGCTGGCGCATCTGTGACCAAGACAGCAAGTCTTCGTGACGTATCTAGAGCCACGGTATCCACGGTAATGTCAGCATACCACCAAGAAGGACGAACAACATCCAACAGGAGTAACTGTGGACGCAAGTGGAAGCTGTCTGAAAGGGATGTCCGGGTGCTAACCCCGATTGTATCCAAAAAACATAAAATCACAGCTGCTCAACTCACTGCAGAATTAAATGTGCCCCTCAACTCTCCTGTTTCCACCAAAACTGTTCATCAGGAGCTCCACAGGGTCAATGTACACGGCCGGGCTGCTATAGCCGAACCTTTGGTTACTCGTGCCAACGCCAAACATTGGTTTCAATGGTGCCAGCAGCGAAATCTTGGGCTGTGGACAATGTGAAACATGTACTGTATTGTTCTCTGATGAGTCCACCTTCACTGTCTTTCCCACATCCAGGAGAGTTATGATGTGGAGAAGCTCCAAAGAAGCGTACAACCCAGACTGTTGCACGGGGGTGGATCAGTGATAGTTTGGGCTGCAATATCATGGCATTCCCCAGGCCCAATACTTGTGCTAGATGGGTGCATCACTGGCAAGGACTACCGAACCATTCTGGAGGATCATGTCCATCCAGTGGTTTAAACATTGTATCCTGAAAGCAGTGCCGTGTATCAGGATGATAATGCACCAATACACACAGCAAGACTGGTGACAGAGTGGTTTGATGAACATGAAAGTGAAGTTGAACATCTCCCATGGCCTGCACAGGCACCAGATCTAAGTATTATTGAGCCACTTTGGGGTGTTTTGGAGGAGTGAGTCAGGAAACGTTTTCCTCCACCAGCATCACGTAGTGACCTGGACACTATTCTGCAAGAAGAATGGCTCAAAATCCCTCTGGCCACTTGTATCTGTCATTCCCAAGACGAATTGATGCATTGATGTCATTCCCAAGACGAATCCCCGCAAAAGGAGGCCCTACACCATACTAATAAATTATTGTGGTCTAAAACCAGGCATTTCAGTTTCATTGTCCAACACCTGTATATACATAAAAATTAGGAGTCAGTCTGGCAACCAGAGGTGGGCAAAGAACACAAATCCTGTATCTCAATGTGGTTGAGATTCACTAGGGCAAATATTACTCAAGTAAAAGTAGATGTTCTCTATTTACATGAACATTCAAGGAAAAGTTAAAAAAAAAAAGTGGTCACCTTCAAATTTACTTAAGTATGTAAAGTACAGGGCTTAAATAAGCTCACATTAGCAAACCTTAGGGTTAAAGGTCACTTTCTTTTCCTCCTCCAGGAGTCTGAGAGCGAGTCAGGAGACGCACTTTCCTCCCCACTTCTCATTCCCGAGAGCCGCTGGAACGAGGTGGACCATGTGAGTGCATGCTATACGCAAAATCTCCGTCGTTGTTTGTTTGTAGGCCTTATGAGTTTATTCTCTAAATCAAGCAATTATTATAACGAAACAATTCCAATCATATTTAATGGACGGTTTGAGACTAATAACACCGAGCAGCGGTCTATAAACCATTCAGCGCTTTTTATTAGGTGTGGACCGTCTCAGACATCATAACCAGGACAGCTGATCTCATATTGGAGACAGCTTTATTTACATCTCCAGACTGAACACATGATCTTCTGAAACAATTTGCTGAGAAGCAGATGGCACATGTTGGGGCTTGATCCACTTTTCTGTCATGGCTTGCATAACCCGTCTCCAGCGCTCCATGACTCACACGGCTCCTGATTCAACGTTTCCCCTGCGTTCTTTTTTTTTTTTTTCGTCTACTCATAAATCCTGCTTGTAAACTCTGATGTTTATTGAGCCCAGAACACATGTTTTGTAGACTAGAAAACATTATTTTAGTGCTAGGACTGTTGACACCAAAACAGTTTAATAGCTACTTGCTTGTATTTAGTATAAAATCAACCATATAACAGAAGAAACAAAAATCCAAGCTTTTCGTGTGTGTCATTATTATTATACAGTATAACGTCTGGAGTTAGGCTGTAACTCCAAGAGCATGTGACCATGGTATAATTCCATGGCCCGGATCGCTAGCTCACCATTAGCGGTGGTGTTGTGGTATATCGCTGGCGGAGTCGCGGAGTTTACTGTGATTAGGCAGTCTGGAAGGAATGCATGGAAAGCAGGGTTCCAGGAGTGTGGTGAAGGAATGAAGCATGGCACCAATAATTCTGCCATGATGCCACGGCATCGTTAGCATCGCGCTGCTTAGCAACCCATAGATAACAATAATGACATCATACAGGATAATAAGCGTACTGCTGTTGCTAATGCTTTCTGTGCATGTAGAGTACACAACATTTTTACTCATTGCTAGATGACTTTATCCAGCTGTTATAATGAAAGCCCTGGTTTAGATGATGCGATCTGATTGGCTGGTGAATAAGGTTAATATGAAATGATGTTCTTTATGATTAAAGTACCGTAAATGATCTTAAGGATGCAAGCTACACATAGTTTAGCGCATGTTCCTGCTAGAACTTCCGCCACTTTGAGAAATCGCTCAAACACTAGAAGATATTTGATTTCATAAGGCGTCTCAATAGTTGATTTTTTTTTATTGATTATTGATTTATTGCTATTTAGTAGCTTTTTATTGTTTATAATGGCCAAAAAAAGGTCAAGTTATTGGGCTGTATCAAGCAAAGTAAACAACTAAAAGAACATTGAGTAGAATAAAATCTTATGACTTTTGACTAATCTGAAGTCATTAGTAAGAATCAGATTCAGCCCAGAACTAAAGAATCAGAAAATCACCTCTGAGAGGAAGAGCAGCAGTTCTATTTCTTTAAGAACTGTCTAATGTTCTGGTATTTAGTGTATATGCACAAGTACCGTGAAGCCAGAGCATGTCACTTTGAGCATGTGTTCCAATTTGTACGAGGGGTGTTCAAGTCAACCTGGGAATTTTGATTGTGCAGAATAACAGAACACAGTTTCAAGAGTAAAAAATCCCTTTATTTCTCTATATAATCCCCCTGCTACACTAATGCACTGTGTTTCACTAGTGCTTGGATACTATCAAAGTAGAAAGTTTTTCCCAGAATGCCAGAGCCATGATTACACTGTCTGCTTCATATCTGAAGCGCTGGCCTCCCAGGAACTCCTTTAATGGCCCAAACATGTTTAAATGGTTTGGAGCAAGGTCTGGACTCTACAGGGAAATGTGTCAATAACTTCCAGCTGAGTTCTTGGAAAAGTGGTGGTGGTGAATGATTGTGTGTACAGTTCGCACAGAAAGATGTGACTCTTTCTCAAGTTGCTCACAAGGAATCTGTTGATTTTCAAGGATCAGACATTTCACTCGCTGAATGTTCATGGTTCTCATCACTGTAAATTACAGTCCCAGTTTGATGCCCATCAGACTTTAAAATAGTTTTTCTCCCAGGTATCCAAACTTTTTTTTTTTTTTACCAACTTTTAGATTGATTATAATCAGAATCAGAATCGGGTTTTATTAGCCAAGTATGCTGACACACACAAGGACAGCTGTTTGTAGCTCTCAGAGTGCAGACTACCATAAAAACACTGTACAAAAACACAATATACAGTAACATTCAGTAACTTTACAGATTAAATAAGGCGAGGGGATCCTGAGTACAGGTATGTGCAGTAGAGTGTACATAAAGTGATTGTAAGGTAGGGCAAGTAGCCCTGTGCGCATCATATGTACTATACTAGGTAGTGCAAAAAAGCAAGTAGTAGTAATATAATGTGCATGTACTGTAGGGAGTTTGTTGCAGGCATGGTGATGCTTTTACACAAAATACAGTACGATAAGGAATGTTCGATTTGTGCAAAAAACAATGATTTAAAGATGGTTGTAAGATCTAGTTCATCTGTTTATGAGGGTGATCTGTCGTTGAATATAATGCTTTGGTAGCATAGAATAACAATATAGTAAACACACTATGGTTCAATTTGACTTAAACATGTTTTATAAGGACTAGTTTGTATTACAGCAGATCACACTTCAGCAATTCTTTTTAAATACGTTTAAAAATCCACCTGTGTGTGATTAAAGGAGAACAACAGAACGTATAGTGCGGTGACGTGCAGGAAATGTTTTCCAGACTAGAGCCGTTCTCGAGTTTGGAAAAGACTCCCACGCCAGTTCGAGTGTGTAATGAGGTGGTGAGCTCAGAGCGTATCCTCCCTCTAACTGCTTTCTACTTAAACTTTTTAGCTGAAGCACTGCTGGGGCCGTTTAACTCGATCTGTTAAGATCTGTAAAGGGAAGAAAGACATCATATCAGCTGAGTAATGAGACCTCAAAGACAAAAGCTACACATAGTTGAACTCATGTTTCTGCTAGAACCTCCAATTCCGAGCCGGATCATTCGACTCAGCTGAGCAATAAGAGACGTCTCTTTCGGCTCTTTATTTAGTCCTACGTCTGGGTTTTATAATTCAGACCATGGTACTGTATGTGTGCACCTACAGTATATCACTTAAATTATTTAAGGTAATTATAGAAAACCTTAAACATTTCAGAATACCATTATTTTACCTTGTGTCTGGTAAAAAAAAAAAAAACAGTTCTATTATATAATGTACTATTCAGTTCAGTTTTATTTATACTGAACTTTGTAAATTAGTATTTATCTACAAACTATAATGGACAGAATCATTATGTACAGATTAATAAATACAGTAAATGGCCAAAAAAAGTATCAAATAATCAAATTATTGATTATTAAGCAAAGAAAACAACTAAGGAGATCATTAGTTCAACACATTATCAAAACCTTGAAGAATATTGCTGAACCATTGACTTTGTTGAAGAAATGTTGTTGGGAAAAAAAATCATGAAGGGACATGACTTGCTGAAGTTGCATGGTAAAAAAAAAATCAACAGTAGGAAAACCACAGCTATGTTTAATAGTAAAAGTAAGAGCATTTAAATACACACACAATGTGATGAGAACTCACACGCTTGGGACTAAACAATAAAATAATAAGACTTAAAATAAAAAATGCTTCAGTTTGCTAGGACTTTGCTAAAGACTGGACTTTGGAGCGATGGAAAAAAGTCATGTGACCTGATGAGTCCAGATCGAGCCTATTCCAGAGTGATGGGCGTGTCAGGGTAAGAAGGGAAGTACATGAAGCGATCATGTATAGTGTCGACTGTACTGTACGAGCCTCTGGAGACAGTGTTATGATCTGGGGTCGCTTCAGTCGCTCAGGTCTAGACTCAGCAACGTTATGGGGCAATAAAATGAAGTCAGCTGACGACCTGAACGTACTGAATGAGCAGGTTATCACATCGATGGAGGAGTTTTTCAAGATATCAGTATTATCTATGGAGTGATGACACGGGGTATTTTCCAGGAATCAGATTGTGAGAGAGAGAAATGATGGGAGAATAGAGATGCCCCCAAATGAACCAGCTATTAGCAAAAAATTTACCTCAGCATTTTGCTGTTTCACTTTTTTTCAGGCAAAATGAGACACCTTGATTTATATGAGACTTTGTTTACTTCAAAATACTGCAACATTTTACTGAGGTAACTTACAGCTTAAGATGCTCCTCCAACCCTAGAGGCTGACAGAACATACAGTACTGACAACATGGATAGCTACAGCGCTAACTCTGTGATTTAGATTCATCTTTTTCTTTCTTTTTTACCTCAGAAATGTCTTTATTTCCTCAGAAAAAAAAGTTTCACCAGTGGCCAATTTTGATAAGACTCAAGTAAAGTATAAACTTGCCACAAAAAATACTGAAATATCATAAAGATTTACTCAGGTATTTTCCACCCGGCTAACTTACTGTACTGTACTGCTAGCTGGGAGTGATTAGCGCCTCAGTGGTTTATGTTAAGTCGATTCAGACAATTTTCTACAGTAGTTTCTTGTCTTTGTGAAGTGTGTCTACGTACAGTGCATTTGGACACCAACCATCACAACACTCATTTCACTGGACATTCACTGACAGCCTTACGGCATGCTTATGTCTGCTTTATGACACAAACTTTCAAAGTAAATATTCCCATAAAAGTGGATCATTCCTTTAACACAATTCATGGTTTCTTCAAGTTTTGGAGGTGTGTGTGTGTGTGTGTGTGTGTGTGTGTGTGTGCGTAGAATGAATCTTTTGGAATTTCCGGGCCTAGGAGTACACACACACACACACACACACACACACACACACACACACACTTCAGCTTTTTATACTAAATGTTCCCATAAGTGGTGTAATATAAGGACGCCAATACATTTTACTGTATCCAGGAGAATACTTAGTAGAATAGTGCATTGTGTTTTACACACACACACAGAGAGAGAGAGAGAGAGAGAGAGAGAGAGAGAGAGAAAATCACTCCTTGTTGCATAAAGCAAAAGAGTAAATCTAATATTTACAAATTCCACCACGATGCATTTTCATTTAGGTGCCAAAATTTTTGTCCCAGGGGTCTTATAAACTTTCCTTCCCTCCCAGCGTTCCCCCAGCAAGCAAACATGATACTGTGGCCTCTACGGCAAACCATGATGAAGTGCTCTGTAGATGTAGCCTACATGCAAACAAGCACAGTGATGTGCCCTCTAGGTTTTCCATACATGTGAGGAACCAATAAAGTGCCCTATAGGGTTGTACTACAAACAAGGTGATATGACATAGAACCTGTAGGGTTCACATGAAAAAAGTGCCATCTCACATTCCTCTGGAAAACATTATGTTGTGCCCTCTAGGGTTCCCCTACATGCAAGGAAACATAATGTAGTGCCCTCTAGGGTTCACTTCCTGTGAGGATCCTTAATGTAGTGCCCTTTAGGGTTCACTACATGTGAGGAACCTTAATGTAGTGCCCTCTAGGGCTCACTACATGTGAGGAACCTTAATGTAGTGCCCTCTAGGACTCACTACATGTGAGGAACCTTAATGTAGTGCCCTCTAGGGTTCCTCTACATGCAAGGAAACATAATGTAGTGCACTCTAAGGTTCCCCTGCATGTGAGGAACCTTAATGTAGTGCCCTCTAGGGTTCACTTCATGTGAGGAACCTTAATGTAGTGCCCTCTAGGGTTCACTACATGTGAGGAACCTTAATGTAGTGCCCTCTAGGGTTCACTACATGTGAGGAACCTTGATGAAGCGCCCTTTAGGATTCCCATACATGTGAAAAACATGATGTTGTGCCCTCTAGGGTTTCTCTGCATGTGAGGAACCATGATGAACTGCCCTCTAGAGTTCCCCCACATGCAAGGAAACATGAAGTAGTGCCCTCCAGGGCTCCCCTACATTTAAGGAAGTATGAGGCCTTCTAGGGTTTCCCTGCATGGGAGGAAACATGATATAGTGCCCTCTAGGATTGTCCTACATGGAAGAAAGTACAATAACCTGCCCTGTAGGAGGCGCTTCCTATGGAGAATATGTAAAGGGTGCAGTTTAGGGTTTCTTTATGCAAAAAAAAGTGCTCTTTGGGGTTTCATTATAATAAAAAAAAGTGTCTCCTTTTATTTTTTTTCGTCCCCTGCCCCTCCAGGCAGCCTGTGTCTGCTCCTGCATAAAGTAATAACATTGTGTAATTACAAAATTGTAGTAATAACAAAATGTGTAACATTTTTACAAAGTGTGTGTCTGCCTGTGCACACAGGAGTGTCTAATTGATGAAGACTGTGAGGAGGACAGCTTCTGCCTGTACAACATCAGCAGCTCTAAATGCGTCTTGTGTAAATCCACAAACATGGTGAGAGATTTCTCCACATCACACTGACCTCCTGATGTTCTTCTTGTAAGATGACTCTCTCCCACTCAGGCTGCTCTCTCTCTCTCTCTCTCTCTCTCTCTCATGATGTTCTCCCTGGTGTTTGCAGGAGTGTGTGAAGGATGAGGAGTGCTGTGGAGAACAGCTGTGTGTGTGGGGTGCGTGCACGCAGAACAAAACTCGAGGAGACTCAGGAACGATCTGTCAGTACCAGAGTGACTGCAGCCCTCTGCACTGCTGCGCCATACACAAAGGTAGCAGGGTTCTCAAACACAGGGTTCTCAAATAATTAGTAAAAATTATTTTTGTAAAGGAGGAAAAAAGAAAAAAAAAAAGAAAGAAATCTAATGTCAATTCACTGACAACTACTGTAGAAAAGAAAATAAAGAATAAAAGAAAAAGGTGAAATTAAAAAATTAGAGAGGAAAGAAAGAAAAGAAAATAAGAGAAAAAAGAAAGAAAGAAAGAAAGAAAGAAAGAAAAAGAAACAAAAGAATGAAAAAGAATAGAAAGAAGAGAGAATAGAAAGAATAGAAAAAAGAGAGAATTGAGAAAAGAAAAAGAAAGAAAAGAAGAAAAGAAGTAAAATAGGAAAGAAAGAAAGAAAGAAAGAAAAAGAAATCATAGTGTAAAAAACAAAAAAAGATTTTTAAAGAACAAATCTTGAAAAAAAGGCAAACTCTCAGGAAAAAAAAGAAATGTAAAAAAAAGACAAAGGAACATCAACAAAGACAGAAAAAAGACAAAGAAAGAAAGAAAAAAAGAAACAGAAAAGAAAAACAAAGTGAAAGAAGTGAAAAGACGTGACTGTAGAATAGAGGTACATGCTTATATTATAATATCCCTCACTTTCAACCTTTCTTGAGTAATCATCTGTGTGTGTGTGTGTGTGTGTGTGTGTGTAGCACTGCTGTTCCCGGTGTGCAGGCCGCGTCCTCTGGAGGGTCAGAGGTGTCAGGAGCAGCCGAACGAGCTGCTGGAGCTGCTGATGTGGGACGAGGAGGCTCCTCATGAACACTGTCCATGTGCTGCAGGCCTGCAGTGTCAGCTACTGGGGTACACACACACACACACACACACGTTTAGATACGGTACAGATAACATGGTCTTGCAATGCCACCCAGTGGTAAACATCTGTATTGCTGCAGTGAGGCTGCTTTAAAGATCAATGTTCTGTTTAATTACAGGTAACAATTTACATGTAATTAATGTTCACTAATTAAACAGCTTTGTTATAACAAAAACAACAACAAATATTTAAACAACCACAGAAACCTTTATAATAATAATAATAATAATAATAATAATAATAATCACACCACCAACAACGGTAACAACAATCATATACACAACAACAATAATATTTACAACAAAAATAAGGATAATTATCACACCAACAATGGTAACACCAACAATGGTAACAACAACATTAACAGCAAAAGGAATTATAATCACAACAACAATAGTATTCACAACAACAAGGATAATTATCACACCACTACCACTAACAATGATAACAACAACAACAATTATTATAATCACAACAACAACAATGGTAACACCAACAACAACAAAAATAATATTCACAACAAGATCGGATCATTATCACACCCCACCAACAATAATTATAATCACAACAGCAACAATTTAGACTCAGAATATTTAGATTATATATATATATATATATATATATATATACAGTATATATATAAAATTAACAAAAAATGGTTTAATTACTGCTATATATTTTTTTTACTGCTAAGTCTTTTATTTAATGCAGTAAAATTGTAAACTGAACATTTTGTATATTTTTTCTTCTTAATATTGTTATTTTCTAGTAAAGAGTCGCTGTGCCTGAAGCAGAAGAAGAAGAAGAGCGCCTCCACACACACACGAGGCTGAGAGATTCACTTTAACCGCTGTACAGAAGATTTATAACAGTCACTTATTCCATTAGTGTGTGGGATGTAACATTAGATCCATGTACTGTATATCTATATGTATGTATCATGTTGTGTCATCATCATTGACGTGTACGTTGTATGTAAATAACTGCTTCAAAACGTTTGATTACACACACTACACTACATGTTATACTGTATATACTGTACACAGCCACGAGCAAAGTGCACGTCTATAATAAACATTTATTTATTTAAAAGGAGGTTTGTTGATTGGGATGATGAGGAACATCTGGGAAAACAAACTCAACTGGTGGAATAATACAGTACCTGCCAGATGTTCAGCTCCTTTAATGCTGCTGCTCCTTTCCTGTCATCTTCCTTCATGTTTTCTCTTCTGGTGTTTTTTTTTCGTTTCTGACAGACAACCTGTCCTTGATGAAGTTCCTGTAAAACCATTTTTTCCCTCCACTTATAGACAGTGGAATGACATGGTATCCCCGATATATTCAGCCCAGCTAATGTTTTGTAAATTCTGTTGTTCATCTTGTCCTGATTGTCCTGTACTCGGTTTGTGAGGTTTTGGATGAAATCGCAATAATTTTATTCAGAGGTTAAATAAGAAAAAATTCCAAGGTGACAATAATTACGTCTGAACATACCGTACGTTTGAATGTGGGATCAAAAACATGGACACTCTTACTGTATGCACTTAATGTATATCGGTTGATTGTATAACATTAAAGGTTTGGAAATATATCAGATTTACCCTGGTTTTTTTTAAAAAAAAATTTATTTTAAACGAGTCCTGGAAGTGATGGTTTGGTCCAAACAGAGCCCTGATCTCAACATCATCCAGTCCATCTGGGAGGAGTATTGTGAAGAGACGGAAAGATTTGAGGCAGCCTACTGTACAGTACATCCACAGAAGATCTGCCTTTAGTTCTCCAAGATGTTTGGAACAACCTGCCTGCAGAGTTCCTTCACAAACTGTGTGCAAGTGTACCTACAGTAGAAGAACTGATCTACAAGAAGGGTTTGGAGGTCACACCAAATACCGATTAGTTAGATTTCTCTTGTTTATTCATGTTCCATTTTGTTAATTGATTGTGGTGGAAATGTTATTTATATACTAAACAAAAAATGTGCTCTGTGAGTAAGAACAGAGGTTTTATTTAAAGCAAACAGTTGTAACAAGTCTCCTCAACTTTTTCTTTTTTTTACATGGTGAAGCATTCTTTGAGGTTATTCTCAAAGCTGTCTCAGTTCTTGCAAGAACACATGCTCATACTCTCGAGGTCAACCCTGAACTCCTTATCTGTCTCATCACTCACACAGAAAAGAACAATTAAAAATTTCCATCAAAAACTATTAACAGCTCTATTTTGGAAAGCATTCTTACTTTACAGCATTTTTTATTATTGTTTGTTTTTTTGCACACCTGCCTAAAACTTCTGCACTGGGCTGTACACCAACGTTCGACATGTCAAACGCTTTTACATTTCTTTGGAATTTTCACTTGTACACTAGGCATTGCTGAAGGATGTGTACAGTATATTCCACTTTTGAATTGAATTAACCTAAATTCCTTGGTTAAGACAAATGAACTGTAAGAGGCTCTGGATAATAAAGGGTTTCTGCTTGATCCTGAGAGCGTAATGTGTTTTTATGGCCCCTAGAGGGCAGCATTCTTCAAACACACATCATGTCCAGTAAGTAGGGCACCATACGCCTGGATTAAATCCCACTAAAGCATGTGATGACCATGACTAACTCATCAGGATCTATTCTGGTCGCGACCCTTTCAGTATCTCATACTGTACACTTTCAAATCATGTCAAAAAAAAAAAAAAAGGCACGTAACACGTCTCAGGCATGTATTTGAAGTCATTTATTCAGGTTTTTTTTTTTTTTTTTTGGTTTACAAACACAAGGCACCCGTTGTGTTTCCCTTCTCCCACCCCAATGACATCAACTGTGGCATTTAACGATTCTCTTAAAGAGAGAAAGAGGGAAAGAAGAAAAGAAGAAGAAGAAAAAAAAAAACTTCATACAGCCTGATAAAGAATATCAGAAGCTGGACAGCTTTCAGGAAAAAATTCCTCGTGACGTGGAGTCCATGAGGCGATAAGGCAAATCAGGCTGATGACTACGTCCTCTCTTGGCTGAGGCCTCGGGATCAGATGTGCCTCGGCAGCAGGAGGGAGCGCTGTGAGAAGATCGCAGCTGTGAGACGCCCTTTGGAAATGAGGACGTGACCTGAGCAAGCGTGCACACGGAGGAGTCGGTGTGGAGGAAAATGTTGACGTTAAAGTCTCAAAGAGGAATTTCAACCTGTGGTTCGGATTCAAAGCGCAACACGTGCACATACTGTAGTCGAGGATGAGCGTGAAAGATCCTGTGCACAGACAGACACGCGCTCATTAGAAGCGTGAAATAATTACTAGAAGAACGTTGAAATCATGCATCGGTAATTTATTTATTTATAACAACCTACATGAGCTTTGACGTTTCTGTCCACGCAGAAGAGCGACTAACTTTCCTAACGTTTTTTGCTTATACATATATACTTCTTTTCTTATTATTTATTATTTAGATGTAAATATTTGTCTTTTTTATGCTACTTTTTTATTTAGGACAGTGTGTTAAGAGGGTTCTTTTTAAAACAGAAAATATTCAAGCCCTCATCCTACTATATGTTTTATGTTTCTATAGTAACAGCTGATTCACAAGGACTCGTTCAGCTCAGGTTGTCTAGCTAACAAGGAGTCTCCGTTTTATTATTATTTTTTTAATCACAGCTGATGATGTCGTGATGTGTGACGAGTGTGTGAAGCTGCTAGAACATGAGTGACGGATGAACATCGTGAGACATCATGTGTCAGGTTGGTTAACCCGCTGCTCGGGTGGAAGGTGAAGACATTCTGATACAGGAGAAGAAATTCACTTATCCTGAGTCGCATCGTGGATCCGGTCACATGACCCTGTTGTGGATTGTTTTCCCCTTCTAGCACAACGTTATGTTTAAGTGTTAGAAACCTTTAATGATGGAAGCGCTCTTAGACGTCCACTGCGCATTATCCCCCATAAAAATAAAAAAAAAATAAAATAAAAAAAAAGGATATTGGTTACAGTTTTTGCGATTGTTTTTTGAAAAGTAATGGCACCCTACAGACTTCCACCCGGGTGAAATTCCTCTTGGGCTCAGCACGACTGTTTCAGTGTTTTTCCCAGCTGCTGTTTTCAAAAACAATTCACGAGCAGCAGCAGCAGGAGGAGGAAGAAGAAGAAGAAGAGGAGGAGGAGGAGGAGGAAGAGTAGGAGGAGGAGGAGTATCAACCGGAGCTTCACAGACAGTCTGAACTGAATGCCCTCGCTGTAAACCTTCTCCAGCGTGTCTGACCAGAGCAACGTGATCCGAGCAGGCCGAGAAATGACTGAGTAACATGAAGTGGCTGTGAGCTGACTACATTATACATTAGAGTTCCCGAAGTCTATTTCCGTCATAAATAAATACCCCCTGGCTCTAGAACTCGAGGTACACAAGCGCTTTAGAAAACCGAGAACTGCTTCGCGCCCTCGGCGATTGAGCCCTAGCGATTAGTAAATCTATTTACATATCTAAATGATGATACCTGATCTATATAAGTTGTGTTTGGTGGAGCGGAAAGAAAAAAAATTATAATAACTGAGACCGGTCAGGTAGAGCTTCTCCATCAGGTATCATTCTCAAAAAAAAACAAAAAAAACAACTAACTATATGTCTTGATGCAAACTTCCTTTGACGTTAGTGTGCTAGTCCGGCTGAAAATGCAACGACGTGCGTAAGCGACTGTTAGCATAACAACCTGCTATTCATTTTAGTCATAAACACATTAGTAAAGAAGAAAAGGAATAAACAAGCACATCATAAACTAGGAAACAGGCACTGAGCAGTGAACGAGCCATCGCGTCCCTATCCTCCTTGTCCTCGATGTCATGAAGGTCAGGGAGGAGGGGGGGAAAAAAAAAAAAAAAAAAAAACAGAATCAAGGACGTCTGTAAACTGTCACAGAGAATCCTTTTTACGCTGCACGGACTGGTCTCGAACCCTGTCGCGGCGTGCGTTCTACACAAAGCAGCTGTTGGTATCTGACCCTAACAGCAGGGTGGTGGCGCTCTGGAGGCCAGAGCTAGTGCGTCTGCATAGCTATTGTAGGAAAAAAAAAAAAAAAGAGAGCGAGAATATGAGAGAAGGATAAAGGGAGAGGAGGAGAGGGCGAGAAAGAGGACGAGGTTTCAGTATCTCATCGTGCTGGACGCCCTGAAGTAGGACAGGAACTTGAAGCACATGCTGACCACGAAGTACCAGATGTTGCGCGCCATCTGCGAACGCGCGATGAAGACACGCCAGATCAGGATCACCAGCACCGTGTTGAAGGTGTAGCGGATGTTTCGCAACCTGGAGGAAAAAAAACAAACAAAACAAAACTATGATTTACATTTTGCATAACAGTTACAACAATGGTGATAAAAGATAAAAATAAAATGTTTTGTATTAAGAAACAGTTTCTTTCGTTTTTCTTTTCATCCCAAGTTACTCTCTCTCGCTCGCTCATTCTCTAAAGCCCTTATACAGGGTCATGGAGGCGGGTACACCGAGGACAGGGGGCAAGTTTATCGCCAGGAACAAGCACACACACAAACTATGGACAATTTGCAAACACCAATTGGTCTAATTTTAAACCGGAATTATTGACCGTTCTTCCAGAAGCGCATTTGTGAGGTCAGACAACAGAAGTTGGACGAGAAGGCCTGTCTCGCAGTCCCCCTCTAATTCATCCTAAAGGTGTTCGATCAGGTTCGGTTCAGGACTCAAGTCAAGTTCTTCCGAACCAAACTCGCTCATCCATGTCTTTATGGACTTTGCTTTGTGCACTGGTGCGCAGTCATGTTGGAACAGGAAGGGGACGTCCACAAACTGTTCCCACAAAGTTGGAAGCTTTGGCAAGAATGTACTACTCAAGAATGGTCAAGATTTCCATAAACACACTCCTAAACCTTGTGGAAAGCCTTCCCAGAAGAGTTCAGTGTAAAGTGCAGGTTGCCAGCTCGGCAATTTGGAAACATCAATTAGCCTAATCTGCATGTCTTTAGACTGTTGGAGGAAACCGGAGAACTCGGAGGAAACCCACCAAGCGCAGGGAGAACATGCAAACTCCATGCACGAAGATCCTAGGCGGGAATCGAACCCACAACCCTGAAGGTGCGAGGCCACAGTGTTAACCACTAAGCCACATACACGAGGCACCTACACATGGCTAGTGTTGTCGTGATTGACATAGCAGCCAGAATATGCCCCTCCCACTCAGAGGACACATTTAAAGCCACTCATGGATCGTTGGGATTTAAACTCCCTCATCTCGTTAAAGCTGCTCACCTTTTTTTTTTCTCTCTTTCCAGTGTCTTTTCTCTTACAGTGAATTTTATTCCTCCATGTTTTTTTTGCTCTGCTGCTTTAGCTGATTAAGCAGAAAATCGAAACGCATCTCAGAGTTATATTCCAGCTCCTATAACATCAGAAGCTGCCCGTGTACTGCACTTTCACTCATAACAGCACCGATCAATTTAACAAGCAGATCAAATAACCCTGGGTCTGAAACACACGGGGGCTCCATTATGTAAAGTTAGTGTTCACTCAACAGCCACTTTATTTTAAAGTAATAACAGTAATCCTCTCTGGACCTAATAGACTGGTGTAGCTTTTAATGTGTAATCCATAAAGTCTTGGCACCCTTACATTCAGAAGTTGCTGATTAATAGAAATAGTCTCTGTACTGTACACAGCAATGTGTTTCCAGTCAAGTTTTCATAAATGACAGAACAGAAGTTTTAGTAACTGAACTCGAATATATTTAATATACTCCCTAAAACAGGGATTGGAGTAGAAACGTCCATGTCCATCATCTCTAATTGATGATGGACATGGACTCTGCTTCTGGTCAAAGAAGCGCGCACCTACAATGTGGTCAAAATCAGACAGCATAATGTCATACTCTCTATGTTGTACTTCCCCGTTTTATTCTTGTTTTTAATCGATTGTATTTGTTTAAGCTTTATTAGTGCATAAGCAGCACTTGCATTATCTTGCAGGCGTATTATTATTATTATTTATTTATTTATTCTTATTCTGTACAAATTTTGCCGCAAAACTAGTCCCGTACTGTTTGTTGTAGACCCATGAAAATCGTGCGCCTTATGCTGGAATGAAAAAAATCTTAGGCACCTGCAAATAAATGTTATATCTCAAGCATTAAAAAAAAATTAAACGAACAAAAAAAAAAAATCGTAACTGATGAAACAAAGTCAGTGTTTGGTGTGACGACCGCTTTCAGGACGCTTTAGTCTGAGGTACAATTTGTGCAATTTTATAAGGAAATTAGCTACGACGTTTTACTGAGAATTCAGCAGAACCACACACAAAGTTCTCCTGAGGAATTTGCAACCTGCTTCTTTTTGGCATGCAAAACCATTTTATTTATTTATTTTGTATAAAAGTGGTCGCTTATCTTTTGTGGCATACATGTTTTTCTGTACCTTAATTTTTTTTTTTTGCATGTTTGTTGCATGTATGAGTGTATGTGTGTATGAGTGAGTGCATGCGTGTATGCATGGGAGAGATGTGTGTGTGTGTGTGTGTGTGTGTGTGTGTGTGTGTGTGTGTGTGTGTGTGTGTGTGTGTGTGTGTGTGT
>JAQMYL010000002.1:27893101-27904657 GCA_030014365.1 Clarias pachynema | reverse complement strand
ACTGTGGTTTGTTTTTGTCTGAACGCTAGTTGGTGCTCCAGTATAATCGGTCCGCCGAAACTCATCCAGTGAGAAACATTCCGCGGTGCAAAAATAAGTCCGATTAAAATGCGTTAAAAAATTTAACGCGTTATTTTTTGTGCAATTAATTAATCTACATTAACGCGTTAAAGTCCCGGCCCTAATAATTTTTATTATATTCCTATTTCATATTCTTATTTTATATTCTTATTTGAATATTTTCTTTTTTTATTATTATATTCTTATTTCATATTCGTTATTCTTTGCGTAAAAACTCCATTATCTTTGTTTGATTATTATTATTCAGGTCATAGGCGGTTGAAAAACTGTCACTGTGTATGTCTGTCTGTGTGTGTGTGTGTGTGTGTGTGTGTGTGTGTGTGTGTGTGTGTGTGTGTGTGTGTGTGTGTAACAAAAAAATTTGAATATGAAAGATTTCCATCAGATTATTAATGAAGATCATGGTATTATCATCATATTAATATAAACCTCTGTGTGATTTGCATTACATCATGAACTACTTATTACGAGCCGCTGGGATAGAAACCTATATTAAAACTTTCTGACCAATCAGATTCGAGCAATCACTTCTTTAAGCTTTAATCAATCAGTAAGGATTTTTAGATGTTAAAAAAAAAAAAATTGAGGGTCATTTTAAAGCCCTTTATGTAAATAGATACAATACTGCAGTCTATAAATCGTCCAAAAAACAGACACACACACACACACACACAGACTACTTCATGGAATTTCAAGCATGGTGCCTTGGCTGTGTGTGCACAAAGCCTCCATTCAGAGCTCATTCACCACAGACATTCAGCCACACAATAACACACTGTACGAAAACGCACACACACATATAAACAAAATATGTCATGCGCAGCCGATTGAATCAAGCCTCTGGTTAATTCTGCACATATTTATATATAAATATATATACACATGTGTTTGTGTGTGTATATACTGTATACTGTATATATACCTTCCTGTCCTCAGCCCCGAGCTGGTTTATGAGCATGGTGATGTTGTCTGTGTTCCACACCCACGAGTGGCTGGTGAAGTACTCCAGCACCATCATGGCCTTGTGAAGGCGCGTGATCGTCTTCATCATCCTGTATCACCAGGGAAACCGTTTTAGAGGACGAGCGGAGGTTCTTCCCCCCCCACACATACACACACAGCCACACACACATGCCTAATGTCACAAAGAGTGTCATTTATGCGAACTGACCTACACCAAGTGCCATCAATAACGCAGCATTTTGCATTTTGAAATGGCCTGGCCGAATTGGCACGTCGCATCACTGGCCTCGTTTTAAAAAAAAATTTTTTTTAAACACACTAGAAGAAAAGACGCTCACATTTCTCACCAAATCCATTTCAAAGCGCTGCGTTCAAGAGTTCATGATCATCTGAACATTCTCTCAGTCATCAAGTGATCGAGAAGCTGATTTACCCGAGAGGAGGAATCAAATCAAAGTGAATCATTTCCAGAGAATAATACTGATTGAGGAGATAATTGGACCGGTGATAGGACAATCAGACAAGGTGTGTGTGTGTGTGTGTCTCGCGAAGAACCTGGGTTTGGAAGAAGGAATAGAAATGATTGAGCTTTAAACATATGCGCCATCTTTCATTCATCCCATCTGTAGTTAAGGTTCAAGAGCCATTTAAAACTATATATACTGTATATGACCGGGTCATACAGGTTAACTTAAACGCAATATATTTCATTTCTGCACATGTCCGAGTACATTTATCGTCTTGCTTCTTATGAAAAGTGAAATTGAAACTTGTTCTAAGGAATTGTTGTATAAGGAAAATTCCACTTAGTTACGGCCAAAACATAGTATCGGTGCTGAAAAGTGTCTCACCTGAGGTGAAAAAGTGAATTTTCAGATAGGATCATATAACACCATTGTTCATAACACTTAATGCTTCTTATCTCCTGATTCATGCTTCGTTTTTTATTTATTTATTTATTTTAAAATAAATTTACATACACATTTATATTTTTAATCAGCCAAAAAAAAAAACACATTTGCTATATTTGCTAAATACAATGTCGTGCCCTTATATGTCCGTAGTGTCAGTTACTTTTTAAAAAATTTAAATCTTT
The DNA here is from genome assembly GCA_030014365.1 of Clarias pachynema. Classification (NCBI taxonomy): domain Eukaryota; kingdom Metazoa; phylum Chordata; class Actinopteri; order Siluriformes; family Clariidae; genus Clarias; species Clarias pachynema. Next base: position 27,902,517 of record JAQMYL010000002.1, on the reverse strand, counting down.
CAACGGTCTTAACTGTCATTCAGATGAAACTTGGCTAATTTAGATTTCACACAAACCTGAAAAAGTGTATTATAAGTGTAAAAATGCAAAATTGGTAAAATATTACAACATGAATTTGACACGGTTACGGACACTACAGATTGACAGATTGATTTTTTTTGGGGGGGCGGGGGGGGGGGGGGGGGTCCTTAATTTTGCACAAAATTATTTAATTTAAGCAACAATTTTTACAGGACTTATGCTTCTAGGAGCTTACACCAATTTTAGTATCAATAAGTAAAAAATTTAGTATTTAATTCATAAATATAATTAAATATGGATATAAATATGAATAATTAGCATTTTAAGTTATTATGTTTAAAGCTGAAAAATAGCAATTTTTGGGGCACATACAGTATAAAATAATCTCCAAAACGACTGAAATTTTTAGGGACACAAGATTGGTCACTTCCACGTTGCAAAAAAACTTCAGAAATCCCTTCTGTGGCACGCAAACATTTTCTGTTTAATATTTATAACGTAAAACATTTTATGAAATCAGCACCAATACTGTGTTTTGGCCTTGAGCAAGATTGTGCCACATAATAATACATAGATTGACTGTCTTTACCCAGTGTTCATTAAAATGGTTCCTTACAAAACTAGGGTTAAACAGTCAATAAAAATATTTTGAACATGATTCAAGGAAAATACGTTTATGATTTCTTACATTTACTGTACATTTTATAATAATAAACAGTCCTGTGCAAAGGTATTGAGCCTCTCTTATTTCTTCTTAAATGATGTAGATTAAACTAAAGAAACTGAAAGTGCCTCAAGATACAATAAAAAAATTGGTTGTTTATGTAACAGCCTCAGCAGTGACCTCATTTCCCCTCCCGCCTGCTCCAACCACTCAGCATTCAGCACCACCAGTATACTAATCACCAACCTGATCATCTGTCATCATCTGCACCTGTTTCTCACTGGTTCATGACTTACGTTAGTTTTTTTTTTTGTTTGTTTTTTGCTTGAATGATTCAAAGGTCAGTGTGTGGCTTAACAAACATTCCTATGAAAATACTCAGATGCAGGCACTGGACTGAAAATAAGAGACAAAAAATGTCCTTCAGGAAGCCTAGAGAACTGTTCCTTAAGACTACAGTAAAAATATAAGAAAGTCTCTTTGGAAGCAAAATATGAAGAAATGAGAAGGGGCTCAAGACATTTGCCTACTATATGTAAGAATTAACTCAGACTACAGTTCCTTGCTACTTAGCTACATTAGCCTTACAGCTCCAGCAGTTGTAGAAAACACACTACAGTTGGGAAAATGGAAAGAAAGGTTGCATGATGTTTTTATAGCGCTTCTATAAACTGTACAGTAGAAGAAATCACTTTAGTTGATAATACAGCTCTATTAACTGAGTTAACATTTCTCTACCCAGGTTCTCTTTAAGACGTACAAAAATGACAAACAACATGCATGACAAACATACATCATGATACGAGAATGAACAGGTGAAGAGACATCCATTCTCTTTGAAGGAATAACGCATTAATTTTACAACAAAACAAAAAAAAATCTTTGAGAACTCTTTGAGCTCAAATCGGATGTTTTCCAAACCAAACAGAATCCAATCTCAATCACAGCTACAGTCATTATTATAAAGGATTAACAAAACGGTTTATTTCTGATTCCAAACATACGCCATACGTGGTGGAGAGAAGTATGAGCTCGTTTATCTTTTTGGAAACCTTCATGGTCATTATGACTAAGGGTGATTCTGATGAATGGTGAAGTTTGAGTGATAATGGCTCTCTAATCACGGGCTGGCGCGGCTGTTTGGTATCTGGTACGTTTTTACCTGATGTAAGCTCAGAGAGTTGACTGAAATCTCATTTGTGAAGACATGACACGGCTCACCAAACATTCTCGACCCACGTGCTTTCAATTTCAAAACCGTAAAGTTTTATAGTAGTGTGAAGTCAAGGCGACTGGTGAGATGTTAATGTATAATTTATTCTTTTACCACTTGTCTGATAAAAGCTTTACCCACTTACTGTAACATGGTGCTGGAGGCTAAATCAGACTTAAGCTAAGAACCACTGAACTCAAGTTGGAAATAATCACCAGCATTTACAACAATCACTGTTGCAGCATTGGGAATCTTTTTGGCTTCAAACCTTGCATTTCAAACAAGTTAGTGTTTGGACAGTATCTGCTATCCTTGTAATAAACAGCTTTATATAACAGTAAGGTCGAACTGAGCAATGTGATTGGATGAGAGACATTCCAGGAGTGATGATAATTTGCGCTTTGGTACTCCCGCAACCCTTTTTCCAGTGAATGTTCTTGGATGCACGCGCTAGTCAGCAGTCAGTGATCATGAAAAGTATTAATTTAACGTTAAATGTTTCTTGTTTCCCCTTTATTTCCTTTTAAAACTCGCCCTGTGAGGCGCTAACTAACAAGACTGATGTAAGCTAGCTTTGGTGGCTAGCTGGCCAAAGTTACCCTGCCATATCTACATCGGATGCAATCGATATAGAGACCCAAGTCTACCTGTAAAAGTTCTAAATTCATCCCAGTTGGACTCAGTCGGTATTCAGTCAGAGCTTGTATCTACGATTCCAGTTTAAATTAGCATGGCTACAAGAGTTCTCCTGGTAACATTATGCAAATGATTTAGCTCTGACTCCTGAATATTTTAGATTTTGGAGCCAAACCCTCGTAAAGATTTAAGTTTAAGTGGCAAAAAGGAACAATACCACTTAAAAGTTTGGGATCACTTTCTAACACCATGGTCTTCCCTGATTTTTATTTCTTTCTACATTGTAAAGCAATACTGAAGGTATTTAAAATATGCAATTATCTCCTTTGAACAGTTAATGTTGAGATGTATTAGCTACTTATGCTCTGTAAAGCCTTCATAATGGCAGATTTTTGGTGCTTGTGACTCTAAATGAACTTCTCCTCTGCGGCAGAGGTTGGTTTTGGTCTTGCTTTCCTGGGAAGGTCTTCATGAGAGCCAGTTTCATCATGGTGCTTGATGGGTTTTGCAAATGCACTTGACGATATTGTTCCTGTAAGACATCCTTACTAGATGCCCGAAACACCTCAACTTCATGTCTGACCTTCACGTCTTAAAATTACAACTGACTGTTGTGGTTACATAATTCCATATGTGTTATTTCATAGTTTTGAAATCTCCAGTATTGTTGTAGAATGTAGAAAATAAATCAATAAACAAAAACAAAGAAAATTGCAAGTGACCCCAAACTTGGCAGGTTGGCTGCTAAAACCAAAACCGACTCCAGCACCATGAGGGTCAACACTGTGTAGTTTTGAGTAAAACATCTTTACGCCATCACACCAGTCACCTTGACCTGCAGCCACTACTTTGGTTCAATTAGACCGAACCAAAAACCCTGAAAAACCCAGATGTTCATTGACTCCCAGCAGCTGGAAAATTCATGCCACGCACACCATGCAAGAAGCCATCAGGTGGAAAAGAGGTGGTGTAGGTCCAAAGGGCGTGGCTTTGAGGACCTTACCTAGGCTTCTGCCCCGTGAGCCAAAGGTAGGCATCGTAGAGCAGAGCCGGGATGGTGTGGCTCACCGTCGTCCAGTACTGATTGGTAAATGGGTTAGAACGCAGGTTAACATTGGGCCGCCTGAGTGCCTGCTCTAACGGGTTCGTCTTGAACGTCATATTAATACAGTATTCTGCAGGGAGGCATACATACGCATAGACACACAGAAACAGGACAACGTTTTAAACGGGTCCTCGAGCGGTAGGATGGAACAGGCTGAGAGAGATTGAGAGAGTAAGAGACAGAGAGAGGAAAGGAGAGAAAGAGAGAGTGCAGAACCCAGCAGGCAGCGTCTGGCTTATGCATTCTCCCAGGTTCTGCAGTGGGTAATGTCACATGGGATTAGACTGAGCACAAGGGGAGGAATGATTCGGGACGGACGAGGGAAGCGATTTACCTGGGCTCCCGTCCCGTTATCCTGAGGACGAGATCATAGAGGAATGCTGGCGCCTTGTGGCTCACAGCAATCCAGTACTGATTGATTAGATGATTGGATGTGAGATTAACATTGGGCCGCCTGAAAGCCTGCTCGAGGGGGTTCCTCTTGAAAGTGGATATAACATGGTGTTCTAAGAAACAAAAGTGGGGATTCAATTGGGTGAACTTTGCACAGCAGGAAATGATCCTTAAAAGATTAAAAAAAAAAAAAAAAAAAAAAAAACATACATACAACTTGTCGTTACTGACCGATATATCGGTTCAACCGACAATGCTTGGGGGCTCACAGAAGGAAACGCTGTTCGACAGCTTCTCTGCAAGTTTGCTATAATACTCCATGCTCGTTTACATTAGTCATGCCATACATTACAAAAACAAAAAAAGAAATCGGGAAATACGAGGGGCGTTGAAGTCAACCCGCAACGTGAGATGAAATTTCTGGTGAATGAAGGTGTTAATCGGGTTGACATTTAACAGAAGCCTTTAAGCACAGTACAGCGACTCTTATTTCCGCAGTATAACGTTTGAACAGCGCAACGTTTTAAAGAGGCCTGTACGTCTGTGAATGATGATCCCGGCTGAGGTGGTTCAGAGCCCAGATGTCCCTGTGAACTTTTAGTGAGTGGAATGTCTGATCCTTGAAAAATTGACCAACTTGCAGAAGAGATGCGTTTGTCTGTGAGACCTGTTCACTCCAACACATTACAGGAACTCGGCTGGGAGTTAATGGGAGTTAATGCCACATCTTCTGTACAATCCTGACCTCGCTCCAAGCCATTTCCACATGTTTGGGCCATTAAAGGAGTTCCTGGGAGGTCACAGTTTCAGACATGAAGCAGGGAGTTTGATCACGACTCCGGGGTACTGAGAAAACGTTCTACCTTGATGGTATCCACTAAGTGCATTAGTGTTGCAGGAGATTACAGTATATAGAGAAATTAAGTTACTCTCATAACGGTTTCCTGTACAATCCCGGTTTGACTTGAACACCCCTCTAACTTGAATAAAAACAAAAATGTTTTGGGGTAGATAAAAATAAATAAATAAATAAAAAACTCTAATTAGTGATGTTTTTAGGGTGAAGTGATGTTTTTAGGGTGAAGACTTGGCTTGCATGCTATGGCCTGTTCAGACTGGTGGTGCTTAAATGCAATAACAATAAATTAACCTTATTTAAATTATAACTAATAGGGCATTTGTGTCATTAGCCAGTATTCTGCCTAGCAAACTAGGGGATAAGGATGTGTGTTTGTTTTCTCAAAATTTAATTTGAGGAAGGGCTAAACTTCTGATCACTCTTGGCATGTATAATTTGACAGATCTGTGATTGTAGCTTCTTAACTACAGGAAGTCCCCGACTTACAAACAAGTTCCGTTCCTGAAGTACGTTCGTAAGTCAGATTTGTTCTTAAGTCCGACAAAATGAGTCTTATATGCTGTTGACACGAATATACAATGTAAAGCATACCAACTGCCATCATGTGGCCAAAAACCATAACTGCGCCTAAGGAAATTAATATCACATGAGAAAAGTAAGTGTTGTCTCTGAGCCTGTTTTCCACTGTGAACTTTTTTTAAATACAAAATTAGGATTATTCACCATCAGAACAGATTTACAGGACAGCCATTTTCTATCATCGTGCTCCCAGGCTGATTCGATGAAACTGATGCGGCCAATTAATTTCTGCTGCACACCCACACAGAAACATATACAATATACTGCACTTTAGACATTTTATACATTTACTTACAAACTGAAAATATTGTATATAATTGTAAATATTGGTACCTGGTGCACTGCAGTGTCTATTGTTTTGTACAGTAATGTGAGCTACTTCGGTGATTGAACCGGAAGGAAACCGTGGTCCGTTCATATTTTCTAAAATTTGTAACTCAAATGTTTGTGAGTCGGGGACTACTGTACCTGTTTTTTTTAGATACCTCACTAACATACACCATGTGGGTTTTTAAGTTCTTTATAAATGCAAGGGTCTACTCATTTGTCGCTGATCTAAGGGAATTTGTTCTTTATTTCCAACTCTACCCAACCTACATATAAAAACTAAGATGTTATTACTCCAACAACACTTGTGTAAATCTGAGAGTCAGACTTGCAGCAATCACTGTAGTGTCCCTCTCCACCGTATAGAAAGCAAGCTTGCATGTTGTTGACAGCTTTTTTAAATGAACCCGGATGTTAATGGCTCCCTGGGGACACGCTTTAGCTCGCTCAGCTCTGAAATCCAGAATGCATATCCTTTCATAAACTGGTTCAGAGGAACAGGAGAAACATTTCAATTTCTCTGTTTTGAGAATGTCTGATGCAGTGAACTGTAAGTAATCAGAAATCAGACTGGATAAGCTGGTGTAAATGGGTTAATCACTACCTGTCTTTTTAAAAATAATAAGGCAACAATATAAGGTTTTGTTTTTGGAATTCATACCAGATCAACAACTACTGATAAATGTCTGGAATTCTGTGGAATCAAGTAAGAGCACTACGAAGGGCTGTGGCCAGTGTTGCCAGATTTAGCTGGTGTTTTTCAGCCCAAAGACTCTCCAAAATGCACACAAAATAAAAAAATATTTGGAGAAATATTCAGCAGATTTGCAGTACCATGCGTAATATCATCGCACAACAGCGGGCAGCCAAAGTTATAAAATCAACAGCGGTACGATGAAAAACGTACGGGGAGGGGGCGGTCAGAAAATTGTTATTATTGCTAAAAAAAAATAAAATAATGTAATGAAAATGAACGTTGGTCATGAGCTTACTCCTTCTCTACATCTCCTCCATCTAAGGCAACACTTCTCCAAACAATGGATGAGCTGGTGAAGACCATCTGTGAAGAATCCTTCTTTTTGGATCTTGAGGAAAAGTTCCACCTCGTTGTCGTGGAAGCGATGGAAGGAGAAGAAATCACTGGGTGCGGGGTCGGGGAAGTAGGATGGGGATGAGGCAGAATTTCGTACCTCAAGTCGCCAAGTTTCACCGTTTCATGAGTTTCATGAATGGGCCGGCGTGTTGTCATGAAGAAAGCGGCGCACTTAAATTTTTTTAACCTGGGTGCAGCATTTTGGTTTTCCCCCTTTAGTGGCATCGTGTAGAACTATACCACAGGTTTTTGTAAACAAAAAGTGATGTTCATGAACGTACTCATTTCCGGAGACATAATTTGGGCAAATATTTTCCCTTTCTTGATATGCGCCCCTCATACAACAATGCAAAACCACTACCCACTGGACGAGATTGTCGACATGGCATGGGAACCTCCTTTCAATCCTTCAAAGTAGTGCACTTGCTAAAAATATCACTACAACCTACAAAGACGAATCGCGTCAGTGTCTAGTAACCAATGACAACGACGTAGGTATGTCTGTCCATTAATGTCATGGTGATTGACTGGCTAGAGTACTGGCATGCTTCCCAGGTTTTATTTCAAATTAGCATATAAAATGTAAAAACGTATAAATCTCATCTTAAACCATCCCAAAATTTCCTCACCCGACCATGTACACCAGTTTAGAAAATTAATAAAATCAAAATTTAAACCTCCTGGTGGAAACATGTTCAATCTGGCAACACTGGCTGATTTCTTTTTAGTCCACTATGTAGAATCATGTGGTCTATCAGGGATGAGTGTGAGTGTGACACACGCACAATCACTAGTCAGTTTTTTTTTTCTTTTCTTAAAATGACTTTGGAGGAGGAACTAAAAGTAGACAGTGTACTTGTTCTGCTTTGAAAACTTGCTATCCTGGGAAAACAAGACAAGAGCCCACTAGGATTATGGTCTTGAAACACTTTGGGGGTGGGAGGTCCGAAATGAAATGATAAATGCACCTATTAATCAGCCTTTTAGGCGTGTTTGTGTATTTTTAGCCTCACTTGCAATATCACCACCAGCCACAGTTATTGTGTCTTCTAGTATGGAAATGTGATTTATTGTAAGACACTGTTGCAAAAAACGAAAAGAATGCTCCATACCAACTTCGCCCCAGTGAAAAGGATTGATTGAGCCGGTTGTGCAGTTGTACACCAACAAACTTTTTGGCCTGCAACCAAAGGAAAAAAAACTTTGTCAAACAGGGTTAGAGTGAGTTAGTAGTATGAATATCGCTCTTTGAATACTGATCATATTTCTTTAATACACACAAAAACACTGTGTTAAAACAAATAATTTCCCATGACCTACTTCAGTCATTTAAATGTTTGAAACATTTCTTGTTCTAATCGCTGTCTAATGCTGTATACACAAAATACACATACGGATATTTGAAGCAAGCGTGAAAAAGATGGAATTGCGAACATCTTGGCTGCGCACCTAGAGTCTGTTTGACCTCTGTATGATTTATGTGAGCTGTCGTCACACTGACCTTGTGTGTCCCTGCGAGCCTGAATGCCATGCAGCAGCCAGAGTCGCGTTTATGACCACGTCGACTGGCACCAGGTCAGCCACGGCGCTGTTAGAGGCTCTCATGGTGCGCAAGATGCCTTTCCCTGCCTGCGTAAAACATAACAGCTTCACCGTGATACCAATAATGCAAACATATGTCATAGCAGAAGGATTTTTAAAATAAAGTTTATACTAAAAATGATGATAGACGTGGTGGCAATAATAAGTGGTAAGTGATGATGACGGTTGTGATGATGTTAATGGTCATGGACATGATGACGGTGACAATGATGATGTCCTTGTTAAGGATGAGGGTGAAGAGGATCATGATGATGGTGATGAGAATGATTAAAATAATGATTATGCTGATGTGGAGGATGATGGCACCGATGTCGTGATGACGATAAAAACTGAGATTAATGATAGTAATGATGGTGATGATGCTAGTGATGGTAATGACAGTGATGATGATGTTGATAATGATAGTGGTGATGCTGGGCCCGATGATCATGAGTATAATGGTGGCGACGGCAATGACGATTGGGATAGTGATGACGATGATAATGGTGGCGATGACATGAAAGTAAAGCTCATGATTATGATTATGGAAGGATAACGATGCTGCTGATGATGATAAAGATGATGATGGTGACGATTGCGGTGATGACGATTATGATGATGAAGAAGGTTGATAATTGTAATGACGGAGATGATAGCGATGGTAATGACAGTGATGACGATGATGGTGACTGATTATTGTAATGGTGATAATTGTGATAGTAAAGACAGTAATGATGATGTCTGCAATGAATGAAGTAAATCTCATTAGGATTACGGGAGGATAACGATGTTGCTGATGATAAAGATTGTGATGATGGTGATGATTGTAATGATGGTGATGATAGTGATGGCAGTCATCATGATGATGTAACATCAATTAACATCAACTGTTATAGCTGAACTGGCTGCCACCTAACACACAGTATGAATGCAGATCAATTCCTG
>JAQMYL010000002.1:27881526-27893001 GCA_030014365.1 Clarias pachynema | reverse complement strand
TACAGATACACACCCAGGTATCGGATCAGTACTCGGGATCGGCCGATACCCTGAGCCCAAGTATCGGAATCGGGAGGGGAAAAATGGTAACGGAACATCTCTAAAGATTATCATGGTGATGATGTCGGTGATGACAATGTGGATTGTGGAAATGATGAGGTTGATGATTGTAATGATGGTGACAATAGTGATGGTAATGACAGTGATGATGGATGTCGGCAGTGATGATGATAGTGATGGCGAAGGTGACAGTGATTATGATGGTAGTGATAGTAAAAACACAGTGATAACGATGATGTCGACGATGCGGATTGTGATGAGGAGGTTGATGATTGTGATGATGACAGTGATGACAATGATGGTAGTGATGATGGTGAAGGTGACAGTGATGATTGTAATGATGGTGATAATAGTGATAATAATGACAGATGATGTCGGCAAAGAATGAAGTAAATCTTATTAGAATTATGGAAGGACAACGTTGCTGCTGATGATAAAGATGATGTCGGTGATGATGTGGATTGCGATGAGGTTGATGATTGTAATGATGGTAATGACGATAATGTAAGCAATAATACTGATGATAGTGACGATAGGTGATGGTGACGGGCATGATGATAACGATGATGACAAAGATGCACTTACAGCGATGAATATTCCACTCGGCCCATTGAAATTGTCTATCCAGCCCTGTTGTAGGAGACAGTTAGTGAATTAAAATGCAACATTATACCAGCGATGAGACAATATTACACTAGTAATGAAAAGGTTTTATATTAGCACGAGAGATGTTTACAGGGAAGGGCTCTTTCCAGCTGGCTCCTACTATAGAAGGGCGGATGATAGCCACGTTGAGGTTCCCGCACTCCTGCTGCACCAGGTACTCGGCCAGGGCTTTGGTGAATGTGTACGTGTTGGGTCGTTCCCCGAGAAGCCTAGGGGTCATCATACTGACCAGTTTATCGTCCATCCACCTGCACATAAACATGACACAACGAGGCTTCAGGTAACGTCTCATACTACTGAAATGTTCTTATACTATATGGTAAATGTTTAACATTAGACTATAACACAGAAATTTGCCAATGCTAAAATGTTTCTTTATTTCTTTAACAATGACCATTTCAATGACTTTTTATCCATTTATAGTTATATTTTAATGTTGTTGAATATCCTCAAAACATGCTTATTCTGGTAATCATTTTACATTATAACAGAAACAAACCTATCTATCCACTGACTTTAATCTTCTCAACCAAATAGACAAACATATACATAAATAACATTAAGTTACTTAGAAACCATGAACTCATCTGTCCACAAGCATTTGCTGTGCTGGAAAACTTTGCAGCTGGATCTACAGAGTCAGCGCTGCTGTTATGGAACACGACCGGACACTTTCCGACCAATCGGGATCAAGAATTCGACAGCTCTGTGGTATACAAGGTTACAGTGATGACATGCTCATCTGAAAATACTTACTCCAGCGTGTCGATGAGCTTCCTGTAGTCGACAGGTGGCGGGTAGACGAGCTCCTCGATGAGCTCGCGGTCGCAGTTGGCGTATGCTGTGGAGATGTGAATGAACACCTCTAAGTGCTTCATCCCGTGGGCCAGACTCAACATCTTCTGTGTGGCCAGAACGTTCAGCTGCATGGCATCCCTGATGGACAAGTGTATACGAAGATGTGGGTACTAATCATATCACATCAAGCACACCGAATGAACACGCACACCACAGGACCTGAGCGAATGTTTTGACTTGATCTGCCTGCCTTGATCAAAAGGTGCAGGCTGTTTATAAGTGCCAGGAATAATGAAGACTAAAGAAGAGGAAGATTTTTTTGCTTTTACAAGCCTTTGGTTAATAGTTTCGTTTCGGGTTATCGTCACCGGCAGTGATGTATCGCGATTCTTTTGTTTGGTAATTCATGTATCACCACACTGACTCCAAAATATATATTTTAAATAAATTACAAAAAAAAATGTTTTTAAAAGTCTTGAAAACTCTGGAAAACTCTTTCCATGGCACAGCATCCTGTGTGCTATGAGCAAATTATTTGCTAAACTTGTTTAGAATTATAACAAAATCTGATTAAGATTATTATCAAATTAAGGTAATTTTATATCCAGATTGGTGGACTTTTTTGCTTTTTTGATACGTTGCCATTGTTCATCACTGCATTAAAAATCTTGCAACAGGTGTTTATACGTATAAATATGATGCCTACTTAAGCGGCTCGTTGAAGCGGATAGTGGCAGCACAGTGGAAGACGACGTCGATGCGCTCTTTCAGCATGTCCTGGTCCTCTTTGCTGAGGTTCAACTCTGGTTGCGTCAGGTCACTGTTTACCGGCACGATCTTCTCCGCGAACCCTGGCTGCTCTTCTCTTAATCTGTCAAAAAGCTGAAGCGGGGATACAAAAGAGGAACAATTACATGGACAAGTTCAACTCAGATGACGTATAGATGATGCACAATTCAGGCAACAGTAACATAACGAGTTGTTTCAGACTAGTAAGAAAGAGGCTGCATCAGTTTTAAAGTGTAGTTCAAGTAAATTAAACATTATAAGGTGGAGAATCAGTGACAAATCATGACACAAGTTAGAAGTAAATTCAGTCCAAATAAATATTAAGAGCTAGATGTATCGCGATTCTTTTGTTTGGTAATTCATGTATCACCACACTGACGCCAAAATATATATTTTAAATAAATTACTAAAAAAAAAAAAAAAATTTATCCTGAAAACTGGTAAACTATTTCCACAGCATCCTGTGTGCTATGAGCAAATTATTTGCTAAACTTGTTTGGAATTATAATAAAATCTGATTAAGATTAAAATCAAATCAAGATATTTATAAATTCCTGATACTTACATAATCACAATACAAGCCACACCCTAGAGCACATTAGCAGAGGATTCTGAAAACTGGAGGCCCAGTTTTGCCACGGCAAGAACCACATATTTATACGTACATATTTCGTTAGAATATGTACCTGTCTAATTATTATTATTATTATCATTATTGATTTATTTATTGATTTATTTATTTTTTTTAAGATTAAATTAAATTATTATATTTAAGAAAATGAAATATCTTTTATTAACCACAATGCAGAAAAATGAACTCCACGTTAATTACACAACAACCGCCAGTATTTTTGAATTTTTTTTTACAAAGCCGCACTCTCAGACACACTGCCTCGACTGAAGCCCTGGACTCACTCTGCAGTTGATCATGTCGGAGATGCGCGTTCTCGGAGATTGACCCGCTTTGGGGCGCACGAGCACGTAGGCCGCTTTGACGCCGGGGCAGGAGCGCAGCAGCTTCTCCAGCAGCACTTTCCCCATGAACCCTGTGGCGCCGGTGATCAGCACGTTCTTCCCCGTGTAGTATTCTGGAATGGTGGCCATCCTGAGTCTCTGCAATCACACACCTGAGTGAAAGTCACAGGGGGAAAAAAAATAAATATACACAGACACACACACACACACACACTACCAAACACTAGAGGTTATCCATGGCTCCACCCACATACATCACAGTTAATGGAATGATATACTATTACCTCACAGTATGACATAAAAGATGATGAGATTCATTTGCTATCTATCTATTGGAATTGGTGTGACGATACTTGAGTTGTGAAAGCACTTATCCTTTTCACCATTTTAAGGGGCCTGCAAACTCAAACAAATTCATCTCTTAGTGTGTGTGAAGAACATTAGTTTTCAGCTGGTCATGGTGGAAAACAGGATTAATAATCAGAATTGTCTAATTAAAAGAAAAAAAATCCTGTTAGATACCCTCTGAGGTCATGAGGTAACGCTTCTCGCTTTTACTTTAACCATTTTCCCAACAAAATCATTATGAGCGTATTTTATTTCCAAAGTCAGTTCGGATTAGTATTATTGAATACGTTATTAAATGACGCACGCAATTAGCGTTGATTTCGTCAACAAAAATGATGACGAAAAATATTAGTTGACGACCCTTTTTCCTGTGACTAAGACGAGACGATGACGAGATGCCACGGCTATATCAATGAACAGTGACAAAATATTGTTGACGAAAAAAGACGAGACTAAAATGTGGTTTAAAAAACTAAAAACTAATAAAACATCTGTCTTTATTTTCATCAACATATAGGTTTCTTCATGATCCGCTGCGATACGGTGTTCATTCAGTAGGGCGCGCGCGGCGGTGTTTCCCGGGTGTTACAAGCTCAGTCGTCTTTAACTCTTCGTCATCATAGCAGTGTTACTCTGTAAAGAGAAGAGACGATATTGGACCGGAGGGGGGAAAAAATGGCAAAGTGTAGGAAATATTGGAGGGGAAACAGTGGGGGCACACAATCGCTGGGAAAAATAACACCAACCTAGAGACACATCAAGGCATACCATAATAATCACGCTATCATTTTATTTTATAGTTAAATTGCTGCCAAACGCATTAAGCTAAAACGTTAGTAAATGATTGTGACCCGTAGGAGCTACAGTATCCCTATAACACTCCAAGTGTGTAAATTCATTAAAAAAATATATATATAAAAAAAAAGTTTCAATACATTGTCCATACTGCTCCTATTGTTTTGTAGTTAAAAAAAAAATGGACATGCAGCAGTTGTTGTGATGGTTAAAAATAAATATAATTAGCTGAAAACATCAGATGAAAAGATACATTTTAAATGTTAAGATCATTATTTTGTGAAAAACCTTTAAAAAAAAATGGTTACAGGGTTAATTAATAATAATCTTATTGCTAAAATGTTACGTTTATATTGACTAAAACTAGACTAAATTGCCCAGACTTTTAGTCGACTAAAACAAAAATAGGATTGACTAAAGACTAAAACTGAAAATAGCTGACAAAATTAATACTAGACACAATACATGTTTTTTTTTTGTTTTTGTTTTTTTAAAGAGTTGAGCAACATAACTTCATTTACTTCACATTGCTCTTTGTAATTCCTTTTTTCTTTCTTCTTCTTCGTGATATTCTGATATCAAACCCTGGCCGCTTCGATAAAATTCAACAAAACTAATCTGCGTGAAGCCTGGATGTAACTACAGGGAGTTGACGTCCTACAGAGTTCTGGGTAAGAACGATCAGCCTGCTGCACGCTTGGCAGGTAAAGCGAGACCCTTCTGCCCCGTGGCGTTTCTAAAAAAAAAAAAAAAACGGTACGAGGAGTTTGTGTAAGGAAGGAGCTGTTACGTGCTCTGAAGCCGTTTCACCAGCACCGGTTAAATATTTGATTGGGTAAAAAGTTCCTCAGGCGCCGGGTCAGTGTGAATTTGGTTCACGTTTCTAAGGAAAGTTACGGGAGTTAAGAGTCTACAGGAAAGACTACTTGTTCTGAATAGTAAAGGCTCGAGAAAATGCATCATCAGTCAGTTACTTATTCATTCGGTCGCAGTTTTCCAGCTCATATCTCCGTCCCGATTCGATTTCTATCACGATTCGTTTAGTGTAATGACTTTATAAAAATCACGATTTGATACTGCATTTTTTTTTTTTTTTTTAAACTGTACGACAATCTTGGCAAATAATCAGCTCCTACCATACAGCACCACCTGTAGGCCTATAGAGAAACTACAGCATTTTAACCACAAATGCAAACACAAAAATCTATACGTATAATAAAACAGTTAAGTAGGTGTGTCTGTACATTGGAGATATTTTGGAGTGAAAAAAAAAAACTGAACGGATTTTAACGGGGTTTTCACAGGTGTATTTGGCCGAGCTTGAGGTAACATGTAGTCCCGCGTGAAGTGAAGATATGCTACTTTGGAATTTAAATGGAAAGCGCAGCTTATATCATATTTTAAAAAATTTAAAAAGAAAAATCAATCTTGAAAAAAATCATTAGTTCACCTTTTTTTATACAGTACGCGCTTACGAGTGTGCGATTGAAATCTACTTAATAAACACGATCTCGCACCGTCGTTCCGTGCACTTTCCGATATCAAAACTCAACAGGTGGTGCTGTACATTTTATTATGTTTTTTTTTTTTTTTTTTTTTTTTTTTTTTTTATACACGTGGCTCATGAGTGTGCAATTAAAATTTTCTTTGTTTGTTTTTTTTTTTTTTTGGTTTGTTATGGTGTAATTTGTGAATAGCGCACCAGCACACCTGTACCAGCGTATCCTTGCTGCACAGCGATGTCGTCTATACATTCACTGCGTTCTGAGTTTTAGCTTTTTAGGGTGGAGTTTTCTTTCAAACAACTTACTCCCACATGACGAGCTCTTCTGACTCGGCTGTTAAAACTGTAATTGTACAGTAAATACAATATAATTATACATAAATGTCACCGATTTTTTTAGCTCATGGGAGCTTTTGGCATGCGGTCTCCACTTTAACAGGTGCGTGAAGGAACTAAACCTAGCACGGCTGCCGTGAAATTATTAGTTAAGGACCTCGGGCTTTAAAAGGGAGGCATGGAGTTCAGTTCACACAACCTTACTTTTTTTTTTTTAATTCCCTCTCTTTCCACTTCTTTCCTTCAATTTTCTCAATAGAAATGCAGTTTTCCCGTAAGACCTCGCCTTGTTTCTGTGCGACTGTCATCCTCCCTGAGTCAATAAACTACAATACAGTTTACTTATCGTTCGCGCCTCGGGTAGAGATCTGGGACGAAGCACAAATACAGTATTTGCATAGGAGTTTTTTTGTTTGTTTGTTTGTTTGTTTTTTATTCACTTTTAATCGTAGGACATATTATGGTTAAAAGTTTTTCAGTGTAATGTCGCTACACAATTTATACGCTTATTAATCGATATTATGGTAATGATCTTCGCACTACGCCGCACTTTTAATCACTGACATGCATTATTGTGACTGTCTTGTGATTGTTAAGCCCAGGAGAGATTTCACATCAGTTTCGTAGCTCAAAATTCATAAAAACAAACCTGGGAAGGGGGGCACTAGTCACCTCCCGATACGATATGATCACGATACCTCGGCGCCGATTTATAAGTTTCACGATTTTATAAATATCCTGATTAGATAGTTTCCTGTGATTTTGCAAACTTCACAAAAGTTTAATTAGTAAATAAATGTTCCTTATAACATTAGTTTTCTCACCTAAAAAAACAAACTATACAAAGTTCAAATACAAAGTTTATATAGTATAACATTTAACTTCAAATTTAGCGCAACAAGAAAAAAAAAAGCTAAATTGATAAATTTGCCATAATTATTATTTCTAAACAAACTTATAGCAAATAGTTCACTCCTTATTACACGGGATAAAAATGTGTAAATAGTTCAGAGAGCGTCACCTGTAAGATTATAAAATAAAAAAAAAGTCACATTCCACCTCAAGTGCCTCCTCAAAAGGTTTTGTTTTTGCGGTTTTGGAATCTGTTTGGCGATACGTGAATCACCACACAAAACATTCACGATTCATAACTGCATCGATCCCGCCCGCATAATACAAACCCCCTCTAATACAGATCCCAGCGCTACACCTTCACCTCAAAATATCTCTTAAGTTTACATTTTTTAAATCAAGTTACGCAACACCATAGAACAAATTTTCTCCATTGTCAGTGAGAATCAAGATTCTAGATTAAAAATAGCATTACAGAAATCTGGTGAGAAATTTTTTAATGTACCAAAAATGAGCCCAAAATCAAATCTCCAATTAAATAAACTTACAAATATAAATTCTTTTTTATTAGGATACATGTTTTTCAATATATGCTTACCTCAAAAATCCACTATACATCATGATAAATTATTATTATTATTATAATTATATTAATAATATAATATACCTCATACTATTTTTCTTTTCCTGAAGTGTGTATACATTCTTCTGTTAACTCTCTCAATCAATCAATCAATCAATCAATCTATCTATCCATCTATCCATCTATCCATCTATCTATCCATCTATCTATCCATCTATCCATCTATCCATCTATCTATCTAATATAATGTATATACACACTGTATATATACACACATACCGGATAAATTTATTACTACAAGGATTAACAAATAAAAACACTCGCATGTCCAAGAGCTAAAAACAATATAATCTAATCTCTCCACACTTGAAACGTATTTAGGTCAGCTACAATACACACACACACAAAGTCCGTTAGAAGTAGGGCCAGTGCTGTGACCAACGCCACATGAAGTCGGTGTGTACGCTGTAGTCAAGAACTACTTTTGATTGTACAAAGTAACAGAACAACAGTTATGAGGGTAAAAACTCCCTTTAATTCTCGATCACAATGCACGGCCATGATCCTGAATCGTGAATCAGACAGGCTCTGGTGTACAAAGGCTTATATAGGGAAATAAAGATACTTTTTTCTCATATAACTCCCATAACTGTGTTTGGTCTGGTCAATCACAAGTCCCGGTTTGACTTGATTGCTGAATTGATCACCTATGACATCTGATTTTTTTTTTTTTTTTTTTAAAGACCAAACTTCTTCCAGGTCCAGTCTGCACACGAGACATTGTGGGTAATTCTGGTTCTGGAAGCCGAGAAACTTTGGACCTATTAAAACAAACTTGTGTGCACCTCAATTTTGATTCAAGACAGAATTGAAAAAAAGAAAAATCCAAACTATCCCTTTAAGTCACTTCACGACCTGAGGTGAAACTGTAGCCGGGGTGTTAAAAAAAAAAAAAAAAAAAAAATCTAAACTTTCAGGATCAACCTTGTAGAGCTTCATTCTTCAACCTGATCATTCCTGAAACAATGAGCTTAAATAAACGCTGCTTGTAAATATTACTGCCTGCACGAAGGAGATGCTTTACAGATTACAGAGTTTAGAGATGCCTGTGATTGGCTAGTGTCTCTGTGATTGACAGGTTAATCGAATATGCCCCTCCCATCCAGAGAACACATTTTGCTCGCTTGGACTCAGGCCCACAAAAAGGCGACGTCTGACTTTTTATTAAACTTTTAAACGTCTTTAAAAATAATTTAAAACTGACTGACTGATTGAAAGTGAGTGATTTGCTTTGCTGTTAGTATTTTGTACGTAAAATGTTTGAAATACAAATTTTCATTCTTTATTTTAATTAGATTTTATTTTGTAACTTTTGTAAATTTGTATATTCCAACCAAACATTTCTTCTTCTTTTTTTTTTTTTAAATTGGAAATACTACCATTTAAATAAATTGTACTTTCTAGTACTTTTTTTCCTTTGTAGTGAAATCTTTCTATTCTATTCTATCACAAATAGACATGTAAGCATTTACTGCATATTATACTGTGTATTGGGTACTTAATAAATTGGAATTAAAAAAAAATTTGTTCTTTACTTTTATGAATAAAACTACAATTTATTTATAAAATTGAGACTTTTTTGTTAAAAATTTAAAAACATCACTAATGGTGTATTGCTGAGAATTTCTTTGATTTATTCCTTTTATTTTTTTGTACATGTATTGAAACAAGGTCCGCAATCAGCGGTAAACATAGTGATCAAGAGCCACAGGGGGGTCACCTGGACATTAAACATCCTAATTGAAATCTAATTTACTATAGAGTACTTAAGGTAGTGAAAAATAATAATAAAATAATAATAATGGTGTATAACTGGACAAATCCAGGACTTGTAGTAATTTTTAAAAGATGTAAATCACTACAAAAAACATACAGTACCTTATAAAAAAAAGTGTTTACATTTTACATTATATATAACTAGTATTATATAAGTAGTCGTCATTGTTGGGAAAAGAGTTTGTAGAAATAGTTAAAAAGGTAAATGCTAAAAGAAAAAAAAAAGAAAAAAAGAAGCTGATCAGGTTTAATGTAATGAGTGATATTATTTTAGGTTGAAGCCTTTGCACTGTACATGTCTGCCTGTCTTGAAAAAGTAGATCGGATAAAGATGAAGTTTTGTCTTACAACAACTCCAGCACATTAAAATTCACCTAAAGCACTTTATCGCAGTTATTTCAGAAGTGAAAATATGAAACAATTCCAGTATATATTCAGTTTAGCTTTTCTAATTAATATCTATTGGGGCAGGTGTTTGTTTACATGGAGCAAGTAGCTTTTTAGTAGCTTATAAATGTAGAGTATTAAATACCTGGTCATAACTGTTAGATCTGTGTATGTATAGAAGTTATATCTTAGTAATGCAACATGGCTTTTAAAGACGTCTACAGCTTAATACAACAAAGCAAATTAATTACAGTAAAACCTTAGATTGTAAGTAACTTGTTCTGTGTGTCTTTTGCAAAACAAGCAAAAAAAAATTGTGACAAACTTGATAAACAAGCGAGGTTTTACAAAACGAGTAATATATTTATGCTTTATTTGCCGAGTGTCACATGATCACAACTTAGCCAAATGGATCTCTCTCCAGCTTTCTCTCTCACTGTGGAATTGTGGGTAATCATCACCCAAGCTCGGTCTCTGTGCCGGTACGCGTCACCCGTATAGTCAACATCCATGCGTGTGTGTACCGTTTACTATCCTCATGAGACCCGAAAGAAAAAAAGTTTTCAGATTTTCATTTTTTTTAATTAAACATAAGTCTGTGTGATGTCAGAAACATGTCTCACAGATTTCTTTTTCAAAACTGTCATTTATTTATTAGTTATAACATGTCCCTTGTAATGGACATTGGGTCTTGCTTTGCCGAAAGAAGTACAATGAATTTTAGTTCTATTTAGTAATATATAATATAGTTGTATAATTATAATATAATATAATAAGTAACATAGTTGGAAGCAACAATGAGCTGGCCCAAGCACCCTGCGCCATCACCACTCGGGCAAAGCTATGATGTCACTCAATGTGATGTCACTGAACATGATGTCACTCAAAATGATGTTCCACAGAACCAATTCTGGTATGTTCTTAACCAATTTTGGTGTATGTTTAAGGCATCGTCACAGCTGACCAGTTTGAGATATTAAAAATTTGCATCCTCAACGTCTTTAGATCACATACTGTAGGCCCGGTTCGGTGTCGATTTCATAATTCTTTAGGAAGATGGTATTGAATTCCTTCGGGTGTGTTTTGGAAGACAAAAGAACTGACTTCCTTTTGAGTTGAGCCCATGACATGCAATGTGAAATTTGTTTAGCTCAATGAGCTGTCATTCATGCAATGTGTATGAGCTATGCAGCAAAAACTCGTGTGAGGGTCCCGAGCCACGCCCATCCTAATGGCAGCAGATTTCAATGTCTGCCAATTTTCATAAGTTTTTGAGCATGTTGATACCCCCAATAAGCCCAAAATGGTGAAAAAAAATCATTCCTAGGAAAACAATAGGGCTCTTCACACACTACGATGACAGTGCTGATGTCATAGTGCTTGGGACCTAATAAGATACAAATGTATACAAAAAGTCTGGTCTTTTGCCAGTTTCCCAAGGCCTGGTGGTCTGATCTGTACTGGATCCAACTGTTTGTGGCAGTGAGATCAAAGCAACATAGGATGGTGCGGACAGTCCATTTCCTTGTGCGGCTTGACATTGGAT
>JAQMYL010000002.1:27855893-27879526 GCA_030014365.1 Clarias pachynema | reverse complement strand
TAGAAAGACAGAACATGTGATCTGTTGGCCACACCCCCACTTGTGTGACATCAATAGAAAGCCCAGTATGTACTCTTCCCAGTACATTAGGAAACAAACACACTGCATGCATAGTGTTTAAAATAAAGACCACAGTATCATGTCCCCCACAGAGGACAAAAATTAATTGCTGGGTCTCAGGAGGCTATAGTGCAGGTCAATTAGGAGCCTCTTGTTTTCCTAAGGATTAAAAAATATATATATATATAAAAATTCCACCATTTTGGTCTTTTTGGGGGTCTTAACATGCTCTAAACCTCATGAAAATTGGCAGACAGGTTGGAATCTGCTGTCATTAGCATGCCTGAGAGTAAATTTGATTAGTTTCTCGTGAAATGACTTTGTTTACACATGGCATTTGAACACATAAAATAAATTAGAAATATTTTTTATAGTTTTTATGGAACTTTTATACCAGTTATCAGTTATCATGACCTACCAAAAGAGCTCCAAGAAAGGAAAACCTTGTGAACCTGTGACAGGGTCAGGGGCGGCCGAGGGTCACTGATGTGCGTGAGGAGCGAAGCCTAGACCGTGTAGTCCGATCCTACAGAAGAGCTACTATTACTGTCTCTAATATGAGAGCTTTACATGATTTATGTATCTGATGTGTATGTATAAGATTTTGGTACCAGACCTTGATAAGGAGATAAAGCTAATCATGTATCTGATGTGTTAGCGTTTTACCATATTCTGCGTGTGTGTGTGTGCGCGCGGGTTTGTTTGTAGTGCTCAGTCCTCAGTATACAGGTCTCAGTATTTAGTAGAGTGTGCTAAGGCTTCAGTACTCAGTTTACAGTCAGTTCTCATCTTTAGTATTCAGTGCTCAGTATTTAATGTACAGTTCTCGGTCTTCAGTGTCCGATGTTCACTCGTCAGTATTCAGTTATCAGGCTTTAGTAATTAATTTTCAGTTTTCAGTATTCACTGCTCAGTCATTAGTATTCAGGGTTCACTTCTCAGAATACAGTTCTCAGTATTCAGAGTATTTACCAGTATTTAGTATTCAGGGGTCAGTCCACAGTACTCAGTCTTCAATATTCAGTCTTCAGTACCGTCTTCAGCAGTCAGTGCTCAGTATTTAGTTCTCAGTGACCAGTATTTAGTATTCAGTGGTCAGTCTTCAATATTCAGTCTTCAGTGGTCAGTCTTCAATATTCAGGCTCAAGTACTGTCCTCAGCGTTCAGTGCTCAGTATTTAGTATTCAGTGGTCAGTCCTCGGTAGTCAGTATTCAGTATACAGTGGTCAGTCTTCAGCCTTCAGTGCTCAGTATTTAGTATTCAGTGGTTAGTCCTCAGTAGTCAGTATTCAGTGCATGTTGTTCAGCACACAGTGTACAGTATTCAGGTCTCAGTACTCAGTGAGACAGTAAATCTGAGGGGAAACTCCGCTACACTAAGAGAAACTTTCTGCACGCACTCAGAGTGAAACACACACACACTACACACAGTCTCGCGCAATCAGTTACTGGATTTATATTTCACTGAAATCCTTCAGAAATGAACTTCGAGTCGAACCTAACATTGTGTGTGTGTGTGTGTGTGTGTGTGTGTTTGTGTGTGTGAGTTTCTCAGCAGCAGCAGATAGGCGTCGCTTTCTTCTCTCTCTCTCTGCACCACTGCGTTACAGCTAACCATGCTAACACGCGCACACGTTTTTGAAAACTAACACTGAGCAAAAAAATAAAATGTCAATGTCGAGCGCAGGAGTGTAAAAAAAAACCCGTTTACCTCAGATATGTGGTACACACACCGGCCCTGAGCTCCTGACTGGATAAACTGCCCCACCGGCGCGGCTCCGCTCCAACACTGACGCCTCCTCACGCATCCACGGCGATGCTGCTGCTGCTGCTGCCGCCACCGGAGCTCCAGACTTAGCGTTAGCATTAGCTTCGGAGAGCAGCGCCGGGTTGCCAGGCAATGCAAATCAAGGCGGGGCGTGACGTCACACCGCCATATCCACGCCCACAACTCAAAAAGTAAATGATGATGATGGTGATTATTATTATTATTATTATTATTATTAATTTTTATAATAATAATAATAATATGTGAAATAAAAGCATATTACACAACTTCAGATTTTTAATTTACCTATAAAAAAAAAGATAATTGTACAATTATTTTAATATCTCAATTTGTAAACAATTAAAAATGTATTTAGCTAAAACTATTTTTCTAATATGAAAAAACCTACCCTAAAAATGCCTACATTAAAATAAATTTTTTAATGCAATAATTTTACTACGAGAACATTTCCGTGGGCGCAACGGTGGCTTAGTACTTAGCCTTGCACCTCCAGGTTCCGAGTTCGATTCTCACCTCGGGTCTGCGTGCATGAAGTTTGCATGTTCTTCACATGCTCGGTGGTTTTTCTCCAAGTTATCCAATTTCCTCCTACAGTCCAAAGACATACAGATTAGGTTAACTGGCGTTCCGAATTGCCCGTAGTGTGTGAATAAGTGTGTGAGTGTGTATATGTGTGCCCTGTGAGTCTTTAACGTGACTCAGAAGAATGAGTAGTCTCAAAGAGTGATGCGTAAAACATCGCAAAACCTCCATAGGTTATGTACAGGAAACAGAATCGAGTAGTTACCTTTTAGTCTTTCGGTTGACCCCCAGAGACGCTATGCAGTGCAGTACACAGGAAACAGAATTGAACGGTTCTTCTCATTGAGTCTTCCAGTCCGAGTCTTTCGTTCTTTTGTCACGTGACTCCCATAGACGCTATGTGGTGCAATAGATTCAAAAGAACGAACGACTCAAACCAGAAGATATAAGAGGTGAGCTGCTCTTTCTGTTTATCATAATATGTCCTTAGCTGCATTGTAATATTTTCATTGCTGGAACTATAGCCAAAACTTGTGTATGTAGACGTATTGTGGGTCTGTTTGTTGAAAATATAATTTTATTTTATTTCTAAACAAAAGAACGAAATGACTCGAAAAAAGTTTTGTTCATTTTGATGAACAAGATTCAAAGACCTGAGTTACTTAAATGATTCAAACTTCCCCTCACTTGTATAGAAAGTGAGTGAGGACTCATTTCTAATATTTGCAGGGGAAAAAAGGATAAAAACAAACCGAAATAAATTCTGCAAATAAAAAACCTAAAGTGGCATCAAAACTTTTGTAATCAGTTACAGCTTTTCCACCAAAGTGAACCAGGTGCTAGTTCATATCTGTTGCTGGTGCTGGTTCAATATGAGGTGGTATTAAAAAGTTGTGAGATTAACACGCCACAGAGCCGGTCGATTTCACCATACAACTTGTTTTAGATGCTAGCGGCAATAATAGTGGCAATGCTAGCAGCAAAAAAATTCTTGTGCTAAAGCACAACAAGAAGAATGGCAAACTTCGACATGGTTTTGCGAACAGTTCTCCTGGCTTTATCAATACTAGAAACCATTAGAGCTACCCATCGCATATTAAGTCCAATTTGTTTTAAAGATAGTGGTCACAAACTTTTAGTTGGTAGTGATAATCCTGCCCCCAGCCACTGACATAAGTGGTTTTTTGTTCTAGCCAAGCAAAGTGTTTGTGCCGCCAGTTTCTCTGTCTGAAAACAAAGAACTGGTTTGAAACTGGGCACCGGCTCCAAACTATCTCTGGAATCGCCTTGGTGGTAAAGGGGTAAATGTACAGTTTGCGTAGGAGAGCAATTTGAAAGATTCTTATGATTTTTATGCACTTTTTATCAATCAAGGTGAATAAATTATTTTTTAGCGGCAATACAGTAGGCGGCACGGTGGTGTAATGGTCAGCACTGTGGCCCTGCACCTCAAGGGTTAAGGGTTTGATTCCCATCTCGGGTCTGTTTGCATGTTCTCCCTGTGCTTTATGGTTTCCTCCAGGCTCTTAGGTGCTTTCTTTAGAGCAAATGGAGTGAAGTATTAGTTACACAACCTGTTCATATTTACATACGCATCAGTCAGTCAGTCAGGTTTGGCAATGTGGCTCAAATCTGACTTCTTCATCTCTCTCTCTCTGTTTTTTCAGCTGTAATTAGGGTATGTGGTTTCAGTTGCTATGCATGTGGGAAAAAAAGAGCACAGAACCTTATTGTACTGTAAGTAGAACAGCCAAAAATGCAGCCTTGCTAATCTACAAGCTTTATATATTATAATTAAGGTATATTAACAATTCAGTTTTATAGATTCCTACTTCCTAGTGAAGCAGAGGTAACGCACACACCACTATAATCCAAGGATCACGGGTTCGATCCTCGCCAGATACTTCAGCCTTCCTTAGTTGTATTCGTTAACATGGCACAGTGGCATAGTGCCTACACACCTCCAGGATCGAGGGGTCGAGTCACTCAACATGTTATTTATTATATGCAAAAAATGTTGAACTAGTCGTCCTAATCTGGTACCGGATATTTTTCTCGACATTTCCATTAGACTTCCTTTTTTTGTTCTGGGAAAACCTGAATTGATGAAATAAATGTTTAAATGGAGAGGAGTGTTTAAAATGTTAGATCAACAAACGATCAAACAGTATTGTAAAATCCCTGGTTACCATGGATACCGTTTGTGACGAGGTCACAGCAGACATTTGCAGAGTGTAAATATGACACTCTAGAAGATTCTCTTAATGTTGTGTTGTGATGTGGAAGAGAATCTGTGGCCTGACAGACAGGAAAGTCTTGAAGTGTAGAATAACTGCATTGTATTACATCATACTGCACAGCATGTAAAGTTCTGTTCAAGGAATGATTCCCGTGATTATATTTCCATTGCATTTATTTTTTCTTTGTGTTGTACCGTGGTGTAAAACAGTTTTTGTCTTTGTCTTTTCTGTATCGCAATGGCATGGTCTGTCCACAGTACAATCATTAAAAAGCATGAAAGTGAATTCTTGAGTGAGTCAATCTTCTTATACAGTAATGTGTAACATTGTACAATACTTTTGAAATTGATACATGGTGTAAACAGCATGCGGCGTTCTGCCTTTTCAATGGTCATCACATCTCAGCTGTAGTTTGGACAGGAAATGACTTAGAGAGTACTGTATACTGTTACACTGACATGATGACAAAGCGTTGTGACTTCCTTGTTCACAAACAATGACAAAGGGATAACTTTCAGATGAGACAAAAAAATAAGATAAGATAAAACTTTATTAATCCCAGAGGAAATACTCCAAGAGAGTAATGAAATATACATATTGTACAATGAAGTGAAGTAAAAAAAAAAATAAAGTAAAAAATAAATAAATAAAAATATCCACAAACTAGACATTAGATGGTAGAATGCTGAAAAATTATGACTGTCATAAATCCCTCCTTTTCAGAGATAAACAAAGGATTTGGATCAAGTTAGAGGCCTTTACATTATATCCATGTATCCATTCTGTTGTGCTGTTTGGACAATTAGTTTTGTGAAATGCACTCACAGTTTTGCAAATTTCAAGGATGATTCAGTTAAATTGACTTTCATTAGCTGAACGCATTTAACAATGATCATTGTCGCAAAACAGCTTTAGAGAATTCAACATTTATAGAAATAAATTAGAACATGTATGGAAAAAAAAAGTATGCAAGCAAGCCGTCAGGATACACTCTGGGTGGGTGCCAATCCATCCCAGGACACAAACACACACACACTACAGGCAATTCGGGAACGGCGGTTAGTCTAATCTGCATGTCTTTGGACTGGGAGGAAACCGGAGTACCCGGAGGAAACCCACCATGCACGGGGAGAACATGCAAACTCAAATCCCAATGTGGGAATCAAACCCGTACCCTGGAGGTGCAGGGCGACAGGGCTACCCACTTAATACACTGTACTATGCTACCTGAATATAATCCCTTTTAGTTATGATGTCATAGTGAGTTCTATCGGAGTCCCTGCTTGCACTATGCACTGAATGTACCTTCACTTTATCCATTGTGTGACTGTGACCATACCTAAGTGCCATCTCTCCTTCTCTTCTGTTCTCTCCTCTTGTCTCTCTCTCCCTCTCTCTCTTTCCCTCTCCCTGTCTCTCTGTCGAGCTACAGTATACATGTCGCTCCTGAGCTCCCCCTCTGCCCTCTGGACCTGTCTGACTCGTCCTAGTGTCCCGCTTCTGGTTGGAGATCTCGTCGCACACATTATGTTATTGAACAGAGGTGCCTGAATGTACAACTAATTTCACTGCTGCTACATACTGTACAAATCTCTGACGACACACAGACCCCGCAGACAGCGACGGTGGTTTCATGAACGAGACCCGTCGGACGTCTACAAAACGCAACAGGTAATGATGTTTTGTCTAGGCTTCTGATTGCCTAGACATTTCCGTTTTTCAGGACCCAAATGAGGATGGGTTCGCTGTTGAGTCCGGTTCCTCTCAAGGTTTCTTCCTATTGCCATCTCAGGGAGTTTTTCCTTGCCACTGTCGCCGTCGTCCTTGGCCTTGTCATCAATTACAGTCTTATCACTTTGATTCATACACATTCACATCTCATACAAACTTAAATAATTCTTTTGATTGTTTAAAGCGGCTTTGCGACAATGTCAATTGTTAAAACCGCTATACAAATAAAATTGAATTGAATTGCATTGAATATAATTAAAAGTAAAAAAAAATATATATTTTTTAATATCTGGAGGAAAATAAGAAAAACATAGTGTTTATTTCTTTCACATATATGAATTTTGGTTAAGGATAAAAAAAAAAAAAGCTTTAAATAATATGGGTAAAAATAATGACCACTATAGTATTGGAGAGATATTAATTTATTTATTAGTTTCTTTGTTTGCTTATTTACGTATAAGATCTTGTAAAAAAAAAAAAAATAATAATAATAATAATTTTTTAAAATCTCAATTTAAGGTTTAAGTAATATTCAAGATTTCGTGCTCAATGTTATTTTTGGAAATGGAAAGTTAAAAAGAGTTTAAATGTATTTTAATTTTAAATTTGACTAAATTTGAACTTCCAATTAATTTAAAGTTTAAAATCTGATGAATAAGTCTCTACATACAGTATGTGAGACACACACACACACACACACACACACACACACGATAGAGTGTCAGAATGTTCTCTGGTTTATTCATAGAAAAAAGAGGCATATACTAAACAGTCCTAATCCAAACTCATCATATGAGGGTTTTTTTTTGCATCATCATAAAATGTACAAAAAATGTATGGGGCCAGGGGTAGCTCAGTGGCATTGGACTACGGTTCAGAAGATCCCAGGTTCAAATCCCACAAGCACCAAGTTGTCCCTGTTGGGCCCTTGAGCAAGGCCCTTAACCCTCAACTGCTCAGATGTACAGTATAATGAGATAAAAATGTAAGTCGCTCTGGATAAGAGCGTCTGCCAAATGACTAAATGTAAATGTACAAAACATCCAAAACCTGATTAGAATGAGCTACAACCATAAAACATACTGTACTGCAGTTCCACCCCTGTAAGTCAACAACAGGAATCCCAGGCTACCTAACTTGTTCTTGGCAGACAGGAAAAAAAACCTGATGCCGTCTTCTACACTTGTTTTGTCAGTTCTGAGTTGCGTTTCTGCTCATCACGGTTATACAAATTTCTTATTTGTCTTACTCTGGGATACTTGTCACTCTGAACAAGACTGGTGCTTCAAGATGTTTTTACTCACATGATGTTTCGTAGTTTTTGACACATTTTATGTAAACCATAGTACAGTACTGTAGTACAATGAACATCTCAGGAGACCAACGGTTTCTGAAATACCTAACCCGGACAATCCATCCATCCATTTAGGAACCTCTGTAGTCCAAATAGGGTCCGTGGAGGCCAATGGTGGGATGATGGAAATGTGATGACCTAAGGACGTTCTAGGACATGTTTCACCTTATCCATGCATCTTAATATTAACTATATTGATAACAACAACTTTAACATAAAAAAGTATGTTGCTCCTCCATGCATTTCACTCATGGAAAGAACTAAAGATTTCCAAGTGCTTCTTTTTACAACTCCACTTTAGGTCAGACATTTAACAAAATTAACAAGAGTATCCTTATCCAGAAGTGTGACTAGAAACGAACAACAACATAGAAAAACAGAATTATTGAACTATATAGATGATGCAGCTAAAATGTATTTGTGTCACATGTTTCACAGTATAATGTAGTACATTACAGTATTTTCATGCGGCTTGTCAAACAGAGAAGAAAGTAAAGCGCTGTAACTGCACACTGATTAGACGCAGCCCCTGGAGTCAAAAGGGTGGTAATGTCTGCAAGAAATGTCAGGACTTTTCCAGTTTGGCAAAGAAAATGACTGCAGTGAGAAAGAGAGAGAGAGAAAGAGAGAGAGAGAGAGAGCAGACAACTACTCAGCTCCTTATCTCAGAAAACCAGACAATGTTAAAAAGTGTTGAAGTTTCTGTACGCGTCTACATCCCTTTATCTGTAATGTAGAAAAATGTACTAAATATACGCATTATGCTCACTCCAGGCTGATCTGTCTTCATCACCTCATGATGATATTTGTAGAGACACTATACAGACAAAAGTATTTTGCCAACCCTGCAATTACATCGTATCCAAACACATACACGTCAATATGGAGCCGGTCCCCTTTTTGCAGCTATAACAACTTCCAACTCTTCTTGGAAGGCTGTTTACAAGATTTCGGACTGGGAATCGAAATTCTGTGGGAATTCGTGGACATTCATTCTGTAGAGCATTTATGAAGTCAGGCACTGATGTTAGATGAGAAGGCCTGGCTCGCAATCTCCGTTACAGTTGACTTCAAAGGTGCTCGATGGGGTGGAGGCCACAGGGCTCTATGTTAGGGCCAGTCAAGTTCTTTGACACCGAACTCATCAAACCATGTCCTTGCTTTGTGCACTGAGGTTCAGTCCTATTGGAATAGAAAAGGGCCTTCCTTCCCCAAACTGTTGGTACAAAGTTGGAAGCAAAGCATTATTCAAGATGTCTTGGTATGCTCCAGCAGTAAGATTGCCCTTCACTGATCAGAGATAAGGCGCATACTTTTGTAGGTGTGTATTCAAATACTTTTCTCCATATAGAAAAGTATCTAAAAGTGTTTATACATATACACTTCCTTTAGCATACTCGAGCAAGAGAGCTAGAACGAAAGACTAAGTAAAGAGTCCAGGCAAGCACAGGCAATGGTAGTGTCTATAACTACTCCAAAGTCTAACCACAGGTCTGTGAAAGAGCGGATGGAGTGAAACATGTGACACAAGACTAAGTCTCATCAAATCGACCACATATGAGCGTGAAATAGTTTGAGGAAGTGCTCAGTGCACAATGGCTAAAGGAAGTGCTACATACACCAATCTTAAAAAAACACCAATACACTCTAGCTAACAGTGAAAAAGGCAGCGATATCACAAAACGTCATCAGATCCCGGGAGAAAAAAGAATCCTCAATTTTCAGCTTAACATCAGACAAATACTGTATTTGAGCTGAAATTTGAGAGATGTGCATTATATTCGACCTCAAGCTACTGGTGATATTTCTTTGAGATGGTCTTTCTTTTTAGCCCTGCATGTTGTCTGTGGGATGATTTTTTTTTTCTTCAGGTGTTCCTAAAGCTTATAATTACCATTATGGCAGTTTACGGATGTTGCCAGGCAACGTCGTCATGGAGATTCCACTTGGATTTGGTTGCACAGTAAGCTGATCATTATTTACTCTGAGGTGGCTAATGCCGCGGTTAACATGGAGCGTTCGAGCAAACAAAGCGGTTTCTTTAGAGCGAATGGAGTGGAGAGTTGGTTACACCACCTGTTCATATATACATAACCATCTGTTCATCAGACAGGTTGGGCAATGTTGCTCAAATCTGACCTCTCTTTCTCTCTCTCTCTCTCTATCGTGTGTGTATTTTCGGCTATACAGTAATTATGCTGTGAGCTTTAGTTACAGCTGCTGCGCATGTGGGGGGGAAACAAGAGCTCGACCTTATAATAAGAGAAAAAAGGGGTGTTTTTAGTACCAGATGTACAGTAACAGAGTTTAAAAAAGGAACTTTACTAATCAACAAGGTGAGGTATATTCATGATTCTTATTCATAAATTATTAAAAATTTGTGGCATAAAATGGCTTAGTGGTTAGCATTATCGCATTGCACCTCCAGGGTCCGGGTTCAATTCCCGCCTCGGAGACTGTTTGCATATAGCATGTACTCGCCGTGCTTGGTGGGTTTCCTCCAGGTACTCCGGTTTCCTCCCACAGTCCGAAGACATGCAGATTGCCCGTACTGTGTGAGAATGAGTGTGTGAGTATGTGTGTGTGCCCTGCGATGGATTGGCACCCTGTCCATGGTGTACCCCGCCCCCCCGGATAAGCTCCAGCACCCCCATGACCCTGTATATACAGTAGATGATCAGTGAGAGCGAGTAAGATTCCTACTTCTACTCTCGAGTTTGCAGGGATCACGGGCTCGATCCTCACGAGCTACTACAGCTGTAGTTGTACTCATTAATGTAGTGTATCGATTAGCTCTGTGGCTTCACACCGGGTCGAGGATCGAGGGTTCAAGTCCTGCATCAGGTCTGTGTGTGTTGAGTTTGCATGTTATCCCTGTGCATGGCGGGTTTCACCCGGACTTCATTCCATGCAGATTAAGCTGCT
Organism: Clarias pachynema; assembly: GCA_030014365.1. Classification (NCBI taxonomy): domain Eukaryota; kingdom Metazoa; phylum Chordata; class Actinopteri; order Siluriformes; family Clariidae; genus Clarias; species Clarias pachynema. The sequence goes on along the minus strand of JAQMYL010000002.1, from coordinate 27,868,905 downwards.
TGAAATTTCCAAATTCCCCGTAGCATGAGTGTGTGCTTGCTTGTGTACCCTGCGATGGAGCAGCACCCTGCCTAGTACCCCAAGTCCCCTAGAATAGGCTGTACAGGGGAAGTTAAATAGAGTGTGAGCGAGAGATTCCTACATACTGTATATTAACAATTCATTTTAAGAAATCCATACTGTAGGTCCATCAACAATTCATTCCTGTCAAAGGTTTTTTCAAATACATTAGTTAATTTCCACAGCTTCATTATAGAAATCAAGAGTGCACTAATGTTTCATTTTCATCTCATACATAAATGAAGTACGTTGATGTTAATAGTTGGACATTAACCATTATTTAAATTCAAAACAGGAAAGAATAATTTATTGCAACAACAACAACAACAAAAAAACCTTAAAAAAATGCATATGTTTCACTTTATTATGAAGTTGTGTACACCTCCACGTTTGTGCAGATACGGAATAAAAGCTTAAGATAAGCTTTACATCAAACAGAATGGGGGGGAAAAGTCTGATTTCAATCACTTTGATCATGACATGGTTGTTGGTGCCAGATGGTCTGTTTGAGTATTTCAGAAACTGCTGATTTTCACACACCATTATTCTCTAGAGTGTTCCCAGGACTATGCAAAAAAAAAGAAAAAAGAAAAAAAAAGGCAGATGAAAATGCCTAGATTGTTCCAAACAGCCAGGAAGCAAAAAGTATCTCATAGTGTGTAAGCACTCTTTACAAGCGTGATGAGCAGAACGGCGTCTTAAAATGTACGAAACGTCGAAACTTGATGAGCTCCAACAGTACAAGTACACATTGTGTTCCTCTTCTGTCAGTCACCAACAGGAATCCGAGGCTACCTAACTTGTTCTTGGCGGACGGGAAAGAAACCTGATGCAGTCTTCTACTGTCGTAGCTCATCCACATTAAGTTTAAGTAAAAACCTGATTTGTGTTACTCAGGACTTCCTGTAACTTTGAACAAGACTGGTGGATTCTCCTCTGATCTCTCTCATCGACAAGATGTTTTAGCTGCAGACACTCACATGAACGTTTTGTGGTTTTCGGCCCATTCTCTGTAAACTCTAGTACAGTTTTGTGTGAAAATCGCAGGAGATCAATGTTTTCTGAAATACCCCAAAACCAAACAATATGATATAATGAAAGACATAAAATAAAAAAAATAAACCATGCTTTTTCTCTATTCTGATGTTTGATGTGGATGTTTCCACAGCAAGCTCTTGACCTGGATCTGCATCACTGTGCTACTGCCACTAGATAACCGCATGAATGCGCATGTGTTCCTAATAAAGTGGATGATGAATGTATTTCGGTGAATGAAGCCAGGCTAAAAGTAAGCCACAGTATGTATCCATTACATTTTGTAAAGATTTAAGAACATGTCATATCTACTATTTATTGAAGCAACCATACTACAAGGGGTTCAGATTTAGAGAAAAAGAAGAAATTCCTTTGCCCGTGGACCTGGTAATAAAAAAATCATTGTTGCAGATGATTCTCATAAATACTAACACTGGAGACTCCTTCCATAAATTCTAAATAAAACATCTCATGAGAAGAGACTTCATCAAATCAACAATTACACACTTAGGAAGATTTTCATGCATTTCATGCATGCACATTTTGTGTTCAAGTCAAACCGGACAAACTTGTCGTCTAATGAGCAGAAGAGTGAAGGCATAAAACCGATTTGGAGAAGCACATTACTGAGCCCACTGCAGTCGATTCCGTAAACATTCAGTAAGTAGATGCCTGATCCTTGAAAATCGACGGATTACTTGTCGTCGACTTGCGAAAGAGACGCATCTATCTGTGGGAACTGTACACACAATCATTCACCAACACCACTTGCACATTATAGGAACTGGGCTGGAAGTTATTGCCACATCCCCTGTACAGTCCTGACTTCGCTCCAAGGCATTTCCACATGTTTGGGCCATTAAAGGAGTTCCTGGGAGGCCGGCGTTTTAGACATGAAGCAGGTGGTGCCATCAAACTGAGTAAACTTTTTACCTTGATGGTGTCCAAGCGCTTGTGAAACACTGGGATAAGTGCATTAGTGTAGCAGGAGATTATACAGAGAAATAAAGGGAGTTTTTTTTTCTGTTAAAAGTCCTGGTTTGACTCGAACACCCATTGTCTAAACCTGTGATTTGCCTTACAGCTTGCGTTAATGGCACTTTTTATCCAAATTTTTTTTTTCTATCCACATAATGTACTCTTTTTCACTTTGTTCAATACTTTCAGTGAAAATCCGCCGTATTCGTGACTCATGGCTGCAGATGCTTCAGCTGAAGGTCAGAGTAAACAATACAGTCATTCAGCTTTACAGTAAACATGTAAAAGAGAACATGTGTGTTTGTGTGTGGGTGTGTTTTATCTGATAGCATGTTACAGAACAAACACTAAGATTGAAACCACTTGGGAAAGTGTCTGTCTTTTCAACGTTTGCAAATTCTTTCTTTATTTAAAAAAAAAAAAAAAAAGGACTAAACATTTCTACAAAGAAAAAAAAAAAGGCTGAACGAAATCTTCAGACCTTAAGCTCATCGATTCTTGCCTGCGCCACAGAATGCAGTAAAATGTGACTCTTTGGGGATCTGTTTTATTGACGGACTGAAACAAAACCTGTTCACGTCATATAAAGTCCAAACTGGCTCATGTTCCATCTTTGACCTTCAGGAACATGGTGTGTTTTTCAGCCCTGAGGCATTTTCCAGATACAGCATGCGTTGTGTCAAGCTTTTAACAGGCGTGCTTACCGCAGCTTCCTGCCTCGTGAATGAGCAGGGCCCAGAACAATTTATATATTTTTTTTAATCGGACTAATACTATTTCCGCTGTATGTTGATGATACAGTACATAAAGAGGTATAAATAAATAAATGCACTCTTTGGTATAAATAAAAAGTATCTGAGACAAATTGTTGTCTTTGTTTAATATGAAGCATCGTCTCAGTGTTCCTTCAAGATTTATGGACCCCCATTGTCCCCTTCGCTCTTTGCTCCCCATCTCCTCTATAAAAACCCCAGGTTTGGCTGAAGACATCAGAAAAAGCATCAATCCGTCATCCATTCAGGAGCAAGTTGTGGATCTCTACGGCTCACAGGTGCTTTTCTCACCCCTGGTTGACATGTATCTATGTATCTACCTAGTCTAATAAGGAGAAATAGAGAGGGATTTAGACTCGAGCGTGTGATTTGGCATACCGAGGTGGGTAAAGTGAGGTGTTTTTTTATATTTATTTTTAACCCAGGTGTCTCTGAGGTTCAGAGGATCTCATTTCTGTGTTGCTGCCATCGCTGACTTCTTACTGCCGCTCATTGCTCCTCTACTTCCACAGAGTGAGAGCTAATTTTTTCCCATATTTCCTATTAGTTATATATATAGTTATGAAGAAACCATCATCCATCATTCGACTGATACCGTACTCAGAGCTTTCCTAGTGTATATTTTACATAAACACCTTGCACCTACAGGGTCGGGTGTTCGATTGCCGAGTCAGAGTCTGTCTGCATGGAGTTTGCATTTTCACCTCGTGCTTGGTGGGTTTCCTCCGGGTACTCCGGTTTCCTCCTACAGTCAAAAGACATTAGACAGATTAGGCTAATTGGCGTTCCCAAATTGCCCGTAGTGTGTGAATGTGCGTATGAATGTTGACTGGAGGTCCTACCAAGGTCGTAAAGTTGGGAATAAATACGTACAATGGTCACCATTGGCCTCCACTTTTCCCAGTTGGACTACAGAGTTTTCAAGATGGAATGGATGGAAACTGTGCCGTATATAGTGTGAATGTTGGATATTTGTATATGGCTGTAGTGCATGTAGCGTGTCCTTGATTTCTTCTGACATGCTGGTGTTTGTGTAGGGAATTCCTGCATGGTGTGGTGGCGGTGGCGTAACCGAAGCTGGCTGGTGTGGTCTAGGACACACCAGCAAGCTTAATGCTATCTATAAACATGAGCAAAACTTCACTGTGTAGGCGAGTGCAATAACGTAAAGCCATCTTAGAGAACTTCCTAGCTCAATCCTGACATATAGTCTTGTCTCAAAAAAGTTGATTTAATAGTTTAGTTCACTTTATCACTTTCAGTAAATGATTTATCCTTGTCAGGGTCAAAGTAGACCCAGAGTATATTCCAGCACATTGGGTGTTAGGTGGGAGTACATAATGGTGTGACATAACTAAACAAAAACATACAAATCAGAAGGGAGGGATGGGAGGCACTCTAGCGCTCTCCCATCAATCGCGGCTCTAGCCGGTCATGGGCCGTTGGTGGGCTCACGCAAGCAGAAGGAGCGGGTAGCATCATCTGCTGGAATTCCTGAAGTTTGATCTGGAGAGCCATCCTCTGTGCCAAAGTGATCGCCTCAGTGTATTTGCTGGTGAAGACTTGCCTATAGGTGAGGAAGATGTGGAAAGCCATTGCAGACCAAAGAGGGTTCCTTCAGGGTTCTTAGATTGGTTAGGGTTGACAAATTCATTCAGCGTCAAAGTGGACCCAAAGATAGTGTCAGGAACACTGTTTGTGTAAAGTAGTGATGGGTCGTTCATAAACGATTTGTTTTTTTTTTTAACGAGTCTCAGAAGAACGAGTAGTCTCAGAGAGTGATTCGTTCAGTTTCTACTGGGCGTGCATGCGCAAAGCATCACAAAACCTCTGCAGGTTATGTACAGGAAACAGAAATGAGTAGTTCCCTTTGAGTCTTTTGCTCCAAATCATTCATTCTTTTGTCACATGACTCCCATAGACATTATGCAGTGCAATAGATCTGAAAGAATGAACGACTCGGACTAGAAGACTCATGAGAAGAACCGTTCGATTCTGTTTCCTGTGTAATGCACTGCATAGCGTCTATGAGAGTCATGTGGCAAACAAATGAACGATTTGGACCAGAAGATATGAGAGGTGAGCTGCTCATTCTGTCTATCATAATATATCATAATATTTATCAAAATATTGTAATTTTTCCATTACTGTTACTATAGCCAAAATTTGTGTATGTAGACGCGTTGAGGGTCTGTTTATTGAAAATGTAACATTTTATTTTATTTCTGATAAAAAGAACGAACTAAATGACTCAAAACAAGATTCAAAAAGAAACGAGTCATTAAAATGATCCAAACTTCTCATCACTATTGTAAAGACCCAGGGAGTTGAGCTATTCCTTGCATGTATAACTCAATCGGCCACAGAAAAACCAGCCTCGGTGCTCTGCGTATGCTCCACAAGTCCTGCTCCGGGTTTGACCTTGAATTCGAACAAAACACTAACATTATGGCGGTGTCGTCTGCCTTCAGATAACACTGTAACCACAAGTTACATCTCATTTGTACAAAAAGTACTACAAAAGTAAAACGTGCTACCAGTTTGCAACTAGGTAACTTGTTTGTCGATTTTTTTATGGTCTGTGATGTAATCGGCCAACCGGGAATACAATACTAACAAACTGAAAAGGGGCATGTTGACACCGTCACCGTACTTCAATCACGAAATCGATTCCCCTGCAGTGCACAAGGAGAAAAAGGTCCATTTATATGTCCTAGTCGAGCTCTAACCAGAGATTGAATTACTGTAACCGTGCTTGTAAACATACTGAATGTTACCCAAGAGACTGGCAGCCCATCCAGGGTCTATTCCAACCTCATGCCAGGGTGGATGTGGGGTGTATCCTGGAATAAATGGGTGAGGAGAGGTATACAGCAACCCATGGCATAGCAGAATGCAAACATACAGTACAGTCCCATGCTTATTCATACATAGTGGAGATTCAGAGGGGCCAATAAACTTTCTCTTATGTTTTTTTTTTTGAGCAATAACCTGAGCTCTGATCTGATCAATCCAATTAAAAGAAAAATAAAAGTTAAAATCAGTGTAATGACAAAGGTTCATAGTTAAATATAAGCAAACTGTATGTGCTGACATTTATATAATTTAAAGAAAGGGTTTCAATAACATCTTTACGTTTCATTCATTGGAGGAACCCGAAATCAGAATTATTTTGGTTTGTATATCTGTCTATACAGTATGTCTATCTGTATGTCAGCTAAACTGAATATTTTTACTGGGATTTGTTTATATTTTCACTGCTGAAATAACAGCACTGATGTGGTGGAAGTGATTTGAATTTTATTTTTATTCGTATACAGTCATACACAGTACGATATGAAGTGAAATGCTTTTATACGATCAATAATTACCTAAAAATAAGAAAAATTAAAGTTTTCAAATAAAAATATAAACTATGAAATATGATTTTTATAAGAACATTTTGCAAATATGTACTAAAGACCCACTTTATTAGAATGGCTTTTAATATTTTATAATTGTATGCTTTTTTAAAAAATAATTTTATCATTTTGTTTTATTTATTTTTATTATTATTGTTATTATTATTACTGTTACTATAATTTTCATTTATATTGTTCATTTATTTATTTATAACTATATGTTTTTTTGTTCCTGTATTTTTATTTCTATTTTTATTGCTATTTTATTGTCATTTTTAGTGCTGTGAAGCACTTTGGTTCAACTTAGGTTGCTGTAAAGTGATATATAAATAAATGTTGATTGATTGATATAGAAATATAGAAAAACATTTAGCTGTAAAAAAAAATGTACATTATGTACAAATAATAAAATCAAATAGAATTTAAATGGAATTGGGAATTTAGGAGTTGGGATTACCGAACAGGGAGTGTATTTGGCTGACGATGAAAGAAGTACAACTTAGTGTAAACAAGGCGTAAGATACTCAACCTTACAACATGTTATTCCTTTGTATTAATAACTTAGACGGAGAGTTCGGCCGTACAGAAAGACAGACAGACAGACATGTACGTGGGGATCACAATAATATCAATAACAATAATATCACTGATTACGTTAAAGCTCATCAGATTATTTTTAGCTTTAACCTTTTAACTATTTCTAAAAACTCTTTTCCCGCCAATGACAGGTACTCACATACTCACGCTAGTCAAGTTGTCTTTTTGTCTGTCTTTGCTTTGCATATACTGTACATTATTATTGTTGGCATTAGAAGTTGTCTAGGTAAGATGCCTTGAGTGGTATTTTGTTTCCCTTCATTATCTTAACGCAACACCACTTGAACTCATTAGTTTTTTTCCTTGTGGCACAAGGGACTTGTTCTTCACAGGGACTGATGACTGATCACGAACAAGCAGAACTTGTTTGTAACATGGTGTAGCGAGGTTATAAATCATCATCACGCCTTACAGTTAGACTACTGCTTTAAAGAAACGAACCAAAACAAGTGCCAATTATGAATAGTGATAGATGCAGGAGGAGATAATGGTTGTACTGTGACAACAAGGTCGGGTCCACCGTGCCCTCATTAAATGTGCAATCAAAAGCAACATTTTAATCTATAGTGCCAGTGTGAAGGCTTTGGGAAAACGTCAGATTACTGCATCCATTGGAAAGAAAAATCAGTAGAGTGTAAAAGCTCAAGTACAAAGATGCCACTTTAGGAACACTGCAAAGTACGCTCCAGAGAAAAAACCTTAAGCTAGGGCACTAACCAGCTAGTCCCCCTGGAGACCCCTTTGTGTGTTTTTCTCTCTCTCACGAAAATACCACAATTCAACTGATGAGCTAATTAACAGCATTTCCTCCTTTAAAGTATTGTAGGTGTGTTAGAGCAGGAAAAACAAGAAAGCCACACAGTTCCTGGAGCACATGGAGACATGTGCTCCAGGAACACGAAAGAGAATACAAAGGGATTGTGTCATAAAATTACATCATAAGCTAAACAGTCATTTATATTTTGAAACTGGTCGAACATTCTTTGAAACAATCTTGTCACTGGGGCATCGATACAAATGACTCTAATTTTCCGGTCTATGTATTCACATACTGTACTGTACACTATATATTGGCAAAAGTATTCGCTCCATACTCCATAATCCGTCTTTATGAACTTTGCGTTGTGTACAGGTGCGCAGTCATGTTGGAACAGGAAAGGGCCGTCCCCAAACCGTTCCCATAAAGCTGGGAGTATGAAATTGTCCAAAATGTCTTGGTATGTCTGAAGCATTAAGAGTTTCTATCACTGGAACAAAGGGGACACGCCCAACTCCTGAAAAACTACCAGTTCCAACACAAAGCAACGTCCATAAAGACATGGATGAGCGAGTTTGGTGTGGAAGAACTTGACTGGTCGAGTTCTGACTTCAACCTGATAGAACACCTTTGGGATGAATTAGAACGGAGACTGCGAGCCAACATCAGCGTCTGACCTCACAAATGTGGTTCAAAATTCCCATAAACACACTGCTAAACCCTGTGGAAAGACTTCCCAGAAGAGTTGAAGCTGTTATCGCTGCAAAGGATGGACCAACATCATATTAAACCCTACGGATTAAGAATTGGATGTTACTCAAGTTTATATGCATGTGAAGGCAGAAAGAGTGTATTTCCGTCATTAGCTCTAATCTTGAGTGCTAATTATTTATAGCAGTCTGTCTGCCTGGGTTCCGCGTGTGCGGCTCTCCACACAGGTGTGCGCTTGGCACTAGAGACAGCTTCGCCTCCTGAGACCTCCATCTGTGCCCTTTATCTAAGGTGACGCAGCACAGGTGGGTCTCGTGAGACCTTGGGTTGGCGGGGCCACGGCCGTAGCGGCAGCTGTGCCAGAGGATGCTGCGTGCACACACACACACACACAAACACACACACACACACACACACACATCCCCTGAGAGTCAGGAGTGGTTGATCAAAACACCACTGCTGCACTTTCTCTCTCCAGCACATGACCCCTGGTGGAAAGAAACACAACACCGGACTGTGTTTGTATTGCACGCAAACTGGCATTGTCTGCCGGGAGATGAGTGTGTGTAAGTGTGTGTGCACGCTCTGTGCTCGGCCATGCTTGGCTCCATCAATGCCTCCTCTTTTGTGTTTGTTCAGGGCCGGACTGCGGCACCGCGGCACTGTTTCAATCCCCAGAGCCCTGACTACCCACGATCCTATGGCGACGAAACCCACTGCCGCTGGGTAATCTACGTCCCGGAGAGTTATGTTGTCAAGGTAACAGAGCCTGAAGGTCACGGTCAGGGCATGAGGCTGGCACGGTCGTTGCGTCTCTGGACATGAATGCATTCATTGGCTGTTTGAATATGCAGTGAGAGTGGAGACCTGGCGATCAGTTTTCCAGGCCGGAGAGAACGCGATACTTGTTTCCATTAGAGTACGGCTGAGGAGTTTACTGTACCTTTTTAGGTACCGATTCACGTGACGGTGAGCGTGTTTGAAGGGTAGGTTGAGTAATAAAGAATGCTACTAGGTGAGAGACAATAAAAGACTTGGCGTGTGCGCTGTTATCGCTAAATTAAAAGCGGGTGGATGCAAAGCTGAGTTACGAATAACATGGAGAAGTTGATGATTTTTCTATGACAGACCATCCTGACGTGTTTTATTTCTCTTACGCCGCAGCAATTTGATGACTTTTTTTCTCAAATAAAGAATGAACCAATCTTGTCGAATGTTTAGCGAAACGAAAACCTCAAAAGTCATCAGATAAAGCATCCAAAACAAAAAAGAAGAAAAGCAAAAAAGAAGCAGGGTAAAATGTCCAAAAACACAGAATAGCTAGAAAACAAGGCTTAGACGTGTCTAGAAAGCAGACAAACTGTAAGGCATTTACATGATGCTACAGAATGTGAATACAATGTAAGTAATCAGGACTAAATTCCACAACCCTTTAGTCGAGCTAAACTGAGTTCGTATCTAACAAAATTCCCATGCATTGAATAAACATGGGCGGCACTAGTGGTTAGCACTGTCGCCTTGCACCTTCAGGGTCCGGGTTCGATTCCTGGCCAGGCTTGATTCCCGTCTCTGTGTGCATGGAGTTTGCATGTTCTCCCCACGCTTGGTGGGTTTCCTCCGGGTACTCCGGTTTCCTCCCACAGTCCAAAGATATGCAGGTTAGGCTACTTGCCGTTCCCAAATTGCCCGTAGTGTGTGAGTGTGTGTATGTCTGTGTGCCCTGTGAAGCATTGGCACCCTGTCCAGGATGTACCCTGCCTCGTGCCCTAAGTCTCCTGGGATAGGCTCCAGGCCCCCGTGACCCTGAATACAGGAAAAAGCCATATAGACGATGAGCGAGTGAGTGAATAGAAATGTAACTCTAATGTTCTTTTCACAGAAATAGCCATATGGTTAACCGGTACTAGCTTTGGATGCATTTTTTCATGAAACGAGGGTTGTGGCCCTGATTACTTACATCGTACACACATCATGGGTGAAAAGCTTCACAGACAATTTATAACGACCAAGACCTATAGTAATGTACTTACAGTATACTGTATGCTGCTTAATATTAGTATGTAGGTTTAAAGGCATGCCAGGCTTTAACATGAAAACCGTGAGATTGCATTTATATTAACACTTTCCAAAGTATACTTAGAACAGGATGAGGGCAAAGTACACACAACCTTAAATTAAATAAAAGTAAAGATTCAATAGGTTAGATATTATCAGGTACTGTAGAAGTAATCAATACAATGGCCACCATCGGCCTCCACAATCCCTAGTTGGACTATAGAGTTTGTTAGATGGATGGATGGATCCATCTCCTCCATTTACTTGTGTATTTGGGTAAAAGTACAGGAGTATGCACCTTCAAATTTACTTAGTATCAGATGTACTGTATAGAGCTTATATTTCATAGTTTTTCTCAATGTCTGCAACCAACTTAAGTTGAACTTAAGTTAAGCTTAATAGGCAGCATTTGGTAAAACTCCCGGTTTAAATACTATACATCAATGTGGTTGGGTAAGAAAGACCATACAGAAATGTTCTGTAGTTAAGTAAAAGTACAGATTTTTTCCGGTCCTTTTAAGTGGGGTAAAAGTAAAAAAGCATCCACTAATAAACCTTCCTCAAGTGGAATACAGATACATGAAATATGTACTCAAGAAGAGTCACAAAGTAAATATTCCCACCTTTTCTTAGAATACAGTATGAATGCGTTCATTACTTTATTAGAGCAGTTTGCTTTGTGGGTAGATGGTAGGCTGTGTACACAAAAGATAATAATTTGTTTTCACAAAATAAATAACTACTTCCTGTAAAATATTAAATAGTTTGCACAACATTTAAAAAAACAGTTTTGAGAATTTAACAGTAATATCGTATAAACACTTCTTAGAAAAGCTCATTCCTTATAGTACATATTTTCTGAATTATAACCCAATGATTATACTGTACTGTATGTTGGACCCTTAAAAGGCCGTTACGGACATTTTATCCGTTCCATCAATAATCCAGTTCTCAATTTACAGGGTAATTGGTATAATCTTGCATGAGTAATATACTGTATGTTTGCACTACAGTAGTAAAAGTGTGTGATATTGGTACTGTAGTATGGTGGAACATTTTCCTTTCCTTTATTTCCTCAGCTTGACTTCACTGACGTTGACTTGACGGGTGTCAGTATGACTCACTGTCTGTATTCGGAGACTTTGATGCCAGGGAACAAATTGGTAAGCTGATCAAAGCGAGTCTTCCTATAATGTGAAGCTCTACAGCTCTGTTAGTAAGAGTATGCTAACATGTACAGTAAGATACGTATGCAAATGCTTAACAAGAGCACAGACACACACTGACCAGCCGTAACATTGGGAGCACATGTCTAATATTGAGCAGGTCCTCCCTTTTGCCACCAAAACAGATCAAAATGATCTGTCTGAAACTTTTCTACTGGAACCAGACTTAAACTTCTTCCCAATTCCAGCTACAGTAGCTCTTCTACTGGATCGAACTACGCGGGCCAGCCTTCGCTCTCCATGTGCATCAGTGAGCCTCGGCCACCCATTACCCTGTCGCCAGTTTACCAGTCTTTCTGCCTTGGATCACTTTTGGTACGTCCTGACCACTCCAGCCTGGGAACACCCCACAGGAGCTGCAGTTTTGGACTTGCTCTGACCCAGTTGTCTAGCCATCACAGTTTGCCCCCTTCTCACAGTAGCTACATTTTTTAATATCTCGCTACGATGGTTGGTGGGATATATTAAGCAGTAAAGTGAACCTTTTCTCCTGAAGTTGACGTGTTGAAAGCAGAACAAATGGGCAAGCAAAAGGATTTGAGTGACTTTGACAAGGGCCAAATTGTGATGGCTAGAGGACTGGATCAGAGCACCTCTAAAACTTCACCTGCTGTGGGATGTTCCCAGGCTGCGGTGGTCAGAATCTAAAGATCCAAGTAAGGAAACCTGGGGAACTGGCGACACGGGTGGCCAAGGCTCACTGAAGGCTGGCATGTGTAGTCCGACCCAACAGAAGCACCAGTGTAGATCAAAATGATGAAAATGTTGTGATAGTAAGGTGTCGAAACGCACAGTGCATCACCGTTTTGGTGGCAAAAAGAGGCACCTACTCAATATTAGATATGTGTTTAGTAATGATACTGTAGCTAGAAATGAAACAGTTTCTTGTCTTCCCTTCCTCATGGTGTAAACGTAACATTATGGATAAAATAGTGCTCTGTTTTTCTGTGTAAAAGTGGTCTTGTGTGGTGAAAGCATTCCTCCTGCGGTGCCGAGTTTTGGCAGGGTGATGGTTGTGCAGTTCATGACCGATGGCACCGTTGCCCATAGCTGGACACGGTTCTACACTACACTACACTGTGTTACACTTCATCTCTTCTATATTTCATTCTCACCCACTCACTCACTCATCGTCTATACCACTTTATCCTGTATTCAGGGCCGCGGGGGCCTGGGGGCCTATTCTAGGAGGCTTGGGGCACGAGACGGCGTACACCCGTGACAGGGTGCCAATCCATCACAGGGCACACACACATACACACACTCACACACTATGGGCAATTTGGCAACGCCAATTAGCCTAACCTGCATGTCTTTGGAAACCCACCAAGCACGGGGAGACCATGCTAACTCCATGCACACAGAGACGGGAATCGAGCCTGGCCGGGAATCGAACCCGGACCCTGGAGGTGCAAGGCG
>JAQMYL010000002.1:27829903-27851983 GCA_030014365.1 Clarias pachynema | reverse complement strand
GAGAGGTGAGCTACTCATTCTGTTTATTATAATATGTCCTTAGCTGCATTGTAATATTTTCATTACTGGAACTATAGGCAAAACTTGTGTATGTAGACGTATCAAAAGATCTGATCAAAAGAACGAAATGAACTAAATGACTCAAAAAAAGATTCATTCAGTTTGATGAACGAGATTCAAAGAACCGAGTCACTGAAATGATTCAAACGTCCCATCACTAGCTACCACCACCATGCTTCACTGTGATTACGGTGTTCTTGTTGTGGTGATGTGCAGTGTTGTTTTTGCGCCAGTTTTGGAATTATAGGCAAACCAAGTTCAACCCTGGTTTCATCAGACCATAATACATTTCCCCACATGCTTTTAGGAGACTTCAAATGCGTTTTTGCAAATTTTAGGTGGGCTTGGATGATTTTCTTCACCGTACGCCATAGCACACTGTTAAAAAAAAAAAAAAAAAGCCGCCTCAACGTAAAAAAGGTTTAGTAACAAGTTGCACAGCTTTTTAAAGTTTTTCAACTCTTATAGAAATTTGCTGGCCAAACCAAAATAAAGGGCTGAGGGTGTCGTATAAATTACTTTTGTACAAATTGCTGGCTCAACTTCAAAGTTTTCTTAAAAGTTTTTAAGAACACAATGTTACTTGTTGTCTCAACAAATCCCACTGTAAAAAGTTGGGCCAACAATACAATATGATTCAATTCAACATTTATTTAGTTGCAGATTTCACAGTGCACATGAAGAATATGGGAGATCGTTGCCACATGTAGTACACAGCCAATACTCTTGCAGAAATTCCTGCAGCTCCTTTTCTGTAATGTTGCTGTAGGCCTCTTGCCAGCTTCCCTTCTTGTCTTTTCATCAATCTTTGAGGGACGTCCAGTCCTTGGTAATGTCACTATTGCGCCATATTTCCTCCACTTGATTAATACTGTTTTCACTGTGTGCCATGATATTATATCTAATGCCTTGGAAATTTTTTTGTAGGCTTTTCTTGACTGATAAATTTTAACACCGATATCCTCCGATTCTTCGGAAGAGCTCTGCGACCAAGACTTTTGCCGACTAAGAAAATGTCAGGAAAAGCCGACCATACTAGAACAGCTGAGCTTTATTTGGGGCTAATCGGAGGCATTTTAAATTGATGGCAGGTGTGTATTGAGTCGTGGAGTGTACCCTGCCTCGTGGGATACACCCTGGATTCACACACTACGGGCAATTTGGGAACACCAATTAACCTAATCTGCATGTCTTTGGACTGTGGGAGGAAACCGGAGAACCCGGAGGAAACCCACCAAGGTGGATAAAAAAAAAACAACATAAAAAAACATTAAAGGTGGATCAAAAAAAACTTCTGAAATGATTTATCTTTTTTTACTTTACAACAACCTGGCATTTGAACCAAAGTGTGTAGACGTCTTCTATCCACTGTGTACCTGTTATACTCTTTCACCCTGTTTTTTCCCTCCCACACGCTCTCTTTCTCTCTGTTCAATATTTTTCTTAACCTTTGCCTCGTCTTTACTCTCACTACCTTATCCTTTTTTATTTATACATTCTACGTCTCCTTTTCTCTTTCTCTCCCACCATTTTCCTTCATATCTCTTTTTCTTTCTTTCTCATTCCGTTTTCCTATTTCTATCCTCTTATCTTAAACCCTGCACATTTTTCTGGACCTTTTGTCCTCATCCTCACTTCATTTGTTTCTGCTTAATCCTTTATTTTCTTTTAACTTTCCTGCTTATCCTTTCTTCTTATCTCACTTCTTTCTTTTCTCCACTTTTCCCTCCACTCATCCTTCTTTTCTCCCCTGTATCATGTCTTTATTTATTGTAAATGGTTGGACTCAGTATACTGTATACAGTACAATAATGCCACACCAACAGGAAAAAAAAAAGTTTCAGCTTTAAACATGAACGTTTTCTCTTCCCACAGTCACACACATCACACCAAACCTGTGTTTCTGCCCCGGGTCAACGAGTACATGACATTCTGGAAGTTTCGGTGCTATAAGAATGAGGACAGATGGATATGCAATAACAGCCAATGAGAGAAAGCTTACACAGGAACCTGTTTGTGCACCTGCATGTGTAGATCGTGTGCATCGAAAAGTGATGAGTTATTTTTAAGGACATATGTACACACTGTATGTACTGTATGTCTTGACATACTTTGAAAAAACAAGGACTGAGGAGAGCTACAGTGAACCGTTTACATTTTTTGGCATAAATGAAAAAAACTCAGGTTTGTAGACCTGTAACACAAGTATAAAAGTATGAAATGAATTTATATAGTTATCCTAAGACCTACAAGGGGCGTTCAAGTCAAACCGGGATTTGTGATGAAATTCCTGGGGAATGAAGGCGTTTGACATTCACAGAAGACTTCAAGCACAGTATAGTGATGAGACTCTTAACCGCAGTAAAACATCTGATTGGTGCAAGAGTTATCGCCACGTCCCCCGTACAGTCCTGACCTCGCTCCAAGCCATTTCCACATGTTTGAACCATTAAAGGAGTCCCTGGGAGGCCGGGGTTTCAGACATGAAGCAGGTAGTCCGATCATGGCTCTGGGGTACTGAGAAAACTTTCTACCTTGATACTGGGATAAGTGCATTAGTGTAGCAGGAGATTATATAAAATAAATAAAGGGAGTTTTTACTCTCATAACTGTGTTCTGTTATTCTGCACACTTAAAAGTCCCGGATTGACTTGAACGAATAGGAATATTTCTTATGCCTTGCAATGATCTGGATATTCTCTGCAATATCTCAAGAAAACATTCAGGGCATTCCCAAGGAACATTAAGTTAGACTTTTTACTTTTATCTTTAAGACCCATTGAACTTTCAATTTTTGAACTTTCTAGAGAATGGAGATCAATTATAAACTGAGATGTTTTTAAGTCAGTGTGGTTGGGATTAAACCTGTTTCACTCAAAATAGTCAGTGACTGAAAAGTAATATTATTTTCTACAATGATTATGATCACCAACTTTGAAAGCCAAGTGTTCTAGGATACACAGTTTGAGTGTTTTCTACAGGGCATTGGGGGGAGGGGGGGGGGTGTTAAATTACTCACTCTCACTCACTCACTCATCTTCTATACTGCTTAATCCTGTATTCAGGGTCGCGGGGGACCTGGAGACTATCCCAGGAGACTTAGGGCACGAGGCGGGGTACACCCTGGACAGGGTGCCAATCCATCTCAGGACACACAGACATACACACACTCACACACTATGGGCAATTTGGCAACGCCAATTAGTCTAATCTGCATGTCTTTGGACTGTGGAAGGAAACCAGAGCACCCGGAGGAAACCCACCAAGCACGGGGGGAACATGCAAACTCCATGCACACAGAGACGGGAATCGAGCCTGGCCGGGAATCGAACCCGGACCCTGGAGGAGCAAGGCGACAGTGCTGGGGTTAACTTAGAATAAGAATAATGGATTTTTACCTGCATACTTCTGGTTTTCATTAGAAATAGACAAATGTTAAATATAGGAATATAGGAATTCATTATTATATTTAATGAATTCCTGATTCACTACCTGAGTGAGAACAAATGCATTAACAGTGCCCTCTAGTGGCTGTCCCCTATTTTTAAATACTAGGATTGATTCTTGCATTCTTGTATAACAGCATGCTCTTCCCAATATTACAGTGCTATAAGATTGTATTATTTGTAGCTTGTACAACACATTTACATGACCACTTTTTCAGTTTTTACTCAAAACAGTCATTAATAATGCAGCTGTGGAGGCCAACGGTGATTACCATTGTGTTTATTCCCTCTTTTTACAACTGTGTTAGGACCTCTGGACAACATTCACACATGTGTTCACACAATACGGGCAATTTGGAAATGTCAAATAAGTGGAATCTGCTTGTCTTTGGACAGTGGGAGGAAACCGGAGAACCCAGAGGAAACCCACCAAGCACATGCAAACTCCATCCACACAAACCCAGAGGCGGGAATCAAACCCAGACTCTGAGCTGACAAAGCTCACAAAATCACTTTTGAAACTGTATATACTGTACAGTATTTTGAGTAATAGCATTAAGAGTGTTAATATGTGATTCTTTTTGGTAATCTATAACTACACAGGAATGTGCTGTGAGGATAAATAGGGCATCTGCATTACTTGTGTTAATAAGTGGCGACAACAAAAACTAGCTAGCAGGTTATTTAGCTGCTGTTTATAGATGTGGGTCAGCATTAGCTTGTTCTAAAGCCTTTGACCAGGACAATTTAATAATGACATAAAATTCATGCAAAAACGTTATTTATTTATTTATTTTATTATTCACATCGTATTATTAGCCATACACGTCTATGCATTGCACTATATAAACCTGCTGTGCTGTATACCGTATTATTTACTCTATTAAAGTGACATTTCATATTTTGGACATTCTATCCTGATCCCAAATCCACAGCAGTTATGGCGACACACCTGCTTCATGTCTCAGAAAATCAATACCAGGATTTCATGTTTAATTTTAGTTTTTCACTTGTGTGTCATGATAAATTACACACAGTGCAACAAAGCTGGCACTGAGAGAACGCAAACACGTCCAATACAGCTCCTGGCAGGTTTATTTCTGATCTAACAGCTCTAAGGGAAGAATCTGATCACTAGAATGAGATCTGGATTAGAATGAAAATTTTCAGAAATGGTAGGGGTAACTATTTTTAATATGATTAGATATAAATTTTTTGTAACTATTGCGACTAAAAATTACACATTTCAGGCAAAACATATCATAATTACAAAGGGTGTTCAAGTCAAACCGGGACTTATGTTTTTACTCTCATAACTGTGTTCTGTTATTCTGCACAATCAAAAGTCTCGGTTTGACTTGAACACGGCTCCCAATTTATGATGTATTACTATGCAATAAATAAAACTGAAAGAAATAAACTGAAAGAAATTATTAAACATTTCCATTTATTTGGAAACTACTATTGATAATGCTAAAGAATTTGTTTTCTTATTTAAGGATAGTGGTCTTTGTGAAGTCATTAATGAAGTGAGTAATTATTCATCACATAGTTGTTTGACTACTTTTTAAGACCTAATGATAACTGAAATCACCCAAACAACCCTGATCAAAAGTTTACATATGCTGAAATGATTGCCACGTTATAAACATACTGGTTGACACACACACAGGTTTAAAGGGAAGTTTCCACACCTGTGACTCATTGTAATTGTAATTAGTGTCTGTGCATTAATAATCAGTGAGTTTCGTAGCTCATGACGTGATGCACTGACGTTCCTGGATGCTGCACCAGGGGGAAGACAAATGAACTGCCAGTGGACCTGCGTAATAAGGTACTTTATAAAGCTGGAACATGATTTAAAAAATATATCTTAAGACTTGGAAATGCCCGTCAGTACTGATCAAACTCACTACTGAGAGAAGAATTGTTTGGGACGGAAACAGAAATGGACAAGTTGCCAGAAGAAAGGCCACAAAAAGGCTCACATGCAGTACGACAGACAGCACCTAGACAAGCCTCAGAGTCATTTGGAGCGATGAGACCAAAATTGAACTTTATAGTCACACCCATAATCGCAATGTTTACGGTGAAAAGAGCCACTGTCCCCACTGTGAAGCATGGTGGTGGATGTTTTATAACATCCACCACCATGGGTGGTGTGGGAGCTCCAGTGGCACAGGGACGTTAGTCAAACTTGATGGCAAGACGAATGCAACATGTTATCAGGCAGTTTGCATTCTACAGCACGAAAGCTATGCATGGGACGCTCTTGGATGTTCTAACATGACCATGATAAAGCACAAGGACAGTTGACCCTCCAATAGCTACAGCAAAAAAAAAAAAAGGGTGAAGGTTCTGGAGCGGCCATCACAACCTCCTGACCTTAATATCACTGAGCCACTCAAATATACAGTTTAAGCAAAACAAGGCAACCAAAAGATGAACAACAACTGGAGGCATTTTGCCGAGAAGAATGAGCAGCTGTACCACCTGAGAGAATTGAGGACCTCATGCGCTATTATTACAAATGACTGCATGCCATCATTGATGCTAAAGGATGGCAATACATACTGTAAATGATTAAAATCTAAAGATGTAGGTTATATATAATAGGAAGAAACTTTGAGAGAAACCAGACTCATCAGGGAACCCATCCTCATTTGGGTGATAACGGTTTATTTGATGATTGTTACATTCTGTTATGCCTTACATATGAACTTCAGTCCTATAAGGAATAAAATACTTTTTTTTTGTCTTTTTTTTTTGTCAATTATGCAAACCTTTGAGCACAACTGTCTCTCTCTCTCTCTCTCTCTCTCTCTCTTTCTGTATGTATGTATGGGGTATGTGTGTGAATGCTTATCAGGGTTCATGGTTCAATCCTGAATTTGGGTTGCTATACTGTATACTGTATGTGTGTGTGGAAGTCTTCCAGGGTCAGTGAGTTCTTCCTCCTGGTTCTCTGGTTTCCTCTGGAAGTGGAATCTTTCCATTGGCACTTCATGTAAGTGCTGCGATAAAGCAGACTCAGACTTGAAAAAAAATATATTAAACTCATTATGAAGAGACATACTGTATCCTATGTACGCCCGGCTACAAATTACATTTCCTTTGGGAAAATAAAGTTCAAGTCTTATATTTTGTGTCCTTGTCATTTATCTAGAGAGATCGGAGCATGAGCAAAGATGTCTTGTGTCTTTAGGATGAGGTCGTGGTGTGATCACGAGCCGTTCCCATTTACAGTTCGCTCACTCGAATAATCAGCGGCTATTGGCTGGCACGTGAAGGCACCACGAGTGCTGTGCTGTGATTGGAGGAAGCATGTCGACTCTGACCCTCTTACCTTTTACCCTGCCTTTCTAAAGGCCTCCGTGCAAAGGTGAGAGAGAGAGAGAGAGAGAGAGAGAGAGAGAGAGCTAAAGTACACAAAACCTGCACAGTGCACAGATTAGACAGGACACCATGGAGCAAACCCTGGTAAGGCTACAACCTTTTAAAAATTTTTTTTTTATAACATTGTTCCCATTCCTGCTTTTCTTCAACATTCCTTCTTATATTTCTCAGCTTTACTCGAAAATTATTACCCCTTCTAGGAACTAACATGCTGCTGCAGACATGAACACTACAGTATATTACTGAGAAAAAGAAATTATAAAGTGCTTTAGGACTTTAAGTGTCTGAGTGTAAAGAAATCACATATTTTGCATATTTTCATGTTCCTGTATCAGTCTATGTTTTATATTCATAAATCTGTTACTATATACAGTATTAAGCGTAATTGGGTTCAAAAGTGTGATTTTATCATTAAATGATTTGAAAATATGAATTGTATTCAAAATTAAGTAAAAAAATAACTTTTTCTTTGTCACATTAATTTTATGACATTAATATATGTTTAGAATAAATGAATATAAACAATTTTGCTACATACGTGTACTTTCTTTTGTGGAAAAATACCATAAGGTCGACCCTGAAGGGTGCCAATAATTTTGTATAAATAAATTTGCTTGAGAAAGACTAATTAGACTAATATTTACATATTCTGTTTGCTTTTTCATTCATAATTGACCAACACCTGATAGTAATATGTTCCTCCATGTGATAATGTTTCCAGGCATTTATTGAACAATAATGCAGTTGTGCACTACTGTATATAAAACACAATTTGGAATGGAATGTATACGGGTGTAACTGATCAATCATAAAGATTGTACTGTTTTTAGATATATGTATAACTTTTAAACTTTGATGAAAACACTCCTCTTTTACAATATATCACTCTAATTAGTGTGAAATAAATAAGTTGTGTACTTGTGTGTTGCAGATGTTTCCTGTGTTGATCGGACTCGTAGCAGTGTTGGCCTCAGTCATCTACCTCTTCCTGAAGGCAGGGAACTCTGAAAGAAGTAGAAAAGCAAGCAAGGGACCCAAAACTCTGCAGGATCCCAATGTTAAATACTCTCTGCCCCTCATAGAGAAGGAGGTCAGTCATGGAGGAAACATGAAAAAAACTGAATGAAATGGCTGAAATGATCGTGCTGCTGCTACTACTGTATGAAAGTTATGACATAAATGCCTTTCTTATAAATTTACTAGACAGATACGTAGATAACTGTAAATAATAATGTAATAATGTGAATAATGTACGGTGGCCAAAAATTGTAAAACACTTTAAGAAATCAATCAACAGCAAATAAAAAATATAATAATAATAATAATAATAATAATAATAATATAAAACACAGCAAAAGTGAGACAAAGCAAATTTAAAAATACAACATTTAATTTAAAAGCCAAAAAACACAAAAAAAAAAAAAAAAAAAACACACACACGATGATTTTACCTCAAAATGGAAATTGATGAAGTTTACTGAACATTGCGATAATTGCTGTAATTGCCAATTGAACAAGGGGCGCTGTAGCCAATCAGAAACAAGCATGTGATGTTCATTAACTTACTCTTTCATTTTGGAGGTAATGTTTTTGTGTTATAAATTTTAGTTTTTTCTGTTTTTGCTGTTGTTTTTTTGGTTTTTAAATTGTTAGTGTTCTGCAATTTAGAGCAAAATGCTTGAAATCACCTGCAAATAGAACAAACGATTAAAGTATCACGTCTGAAAACAGGTGACGGATATACAGTACAGTACTCTAATTATAGTTGTGTTGCAGCTTCAAATTAGCCGCTCAGTTTAAAGTAGAAAAAGTAAAAGTTAAAAGTGAAAGTATATGAATTTCAATCCTCAGTTTTAAGTTATGCTGATTTTGATAAGTTTGACATGTGATATTAAAACAGTGTTTCTACCACCAGGTAACCAAAAAAAAAAAAAAAAAAAAAAAACAGTATCTATAGCTAACTAACAACAGCTTTATTTCTAATATCTTAAAAAAAAAAAAAAAAAGAGCTAGCGTGCTAATACTGCTAACAATACAAGCTAGCTAAATACTAATAGTGATGGGATTTAGATCTCATTCTCATTTAACCTTAGAAATAGATTTTCTTTTGAAATGTTGGAATTAAAAGTCAAAAGAATGAGATGAAAAAAAAATCTCAAGTAAAGATCATTAAAAAGTCTAATTAAATTCAGTAACAATGAAATTGTACTTGTAAATTCTCAGATCTGTTTTTCACAACAGCCTTTCTGAAATTCGGTTTTTAAATGAACGAATTACCAGTGAAATATTTCTATTATATTACTGATTGTAATTCCATTGTCCACACTTTGGTTGTTTTCTAACCCTGACAGGACATTTCACACGACACGAAGAGATTCCGCTTCAGGCTTCCCTCGTCCCTACACGTGCTCGGGCTGCCAGTCGGTACAAACCCTCGCCTTACAGTATCTCACACTTGTGTCATCATCGCTCGACATGAAATGATATCAATGCTTCTGCTTTCTCCGACATCCTGAAAGGTCAGCATGTGTACCTGTCCGCTAAAGTCAACGGGAACCTGGTGATCCGAGCTTACACTCCTGTGTCCAGTGATGAGGACCAGGGACACGTCGATCTGGTCATTAAGGTAGGAAAAGTCAGGCATCCTGATATCCCCAGATATTATCAGGTTATCTACGGTATTAAAAACAGGTTATATTAAACTTGGGTCCACATGATTCTAAGAAGAGGTTTAATACAAGTTCGAAACCTTGTAGATTTGTCTTGTAGAGATTTCTTTCTCCTGATAATGTGATAAAAACGTTGGCTTGTTCTGAGTAATAATGCTTATTAACTGCTAAATACATTAATGTGAGCCAGACAGTAAGCATACAATTAAAAAATAAAAGTTTATTTCTTTGTATTGGATGTCGCATTTTGTTGCAAATCTGAAATTTGTTTTTTTTTAACGAAAAAAATGTAAAGTTAAATTTTGCAATAAAAAAAAAAAAACAAGATCTTTGACCCGTATTAACCCTGATTCCATCCTCTGACCCTAATAATTTACGATAAACTTTAAATGTCTCTGAATACATCTGACTAACCTTTTAAAATATTACACCATGTTCTTTTCTCTTCTAAACTTTTTTTTTTTTTTAAACTAGGTATATTACAAAAACACTCACCCAAACTACCCTGATGGAGGCAAAATGTCTCAGTACCTGAACGATATGAAGATGGGAGACACCATCGACTTCCGAGGGCCAAACGGCCTCCTGGTGTACAACGGCAACAGTAAAGGAAGCTCTGAATCAAGAACTAGATAAATAAAAAGTCAAGTGATTCACATTAAGAATTTCCTGCTCAAACTTTGTATAACAAACAACTTTACCTGATAACCAACAGAGGGCAGCATCAGTTAAATCTTTTGAAAATAAACTGTACTGCAACAAGTATATTTAATAAATTAACTAAATTCTCAGTGATACATATTTATTCTGTTTTAGGTCAGTTTGCGATAAGGCTGGATAAAAAGTCTGATGCCAAGCTGCGGAAATTTAAACATGTGGGCATGATCGCTGGTGGCACAGGTCAGTATATACTGTATACATCACATACAACTGTTATTATATAAAGACTGATAATTATATCTGATAATTGGTCGTGTCTATACAGGCATCACCCCAATGCTGCAACTTATCCGGACGATCACAGCCGATCCTACAGATTGTACCAAGTGTTCCCTTATTTTTGCCAACCAGGTACTTTATGCCTATTACCTGTTCTTACAGTATGTAGTCTTTCATGATATAGGACCAGATCATGCACAAAGATTAATATGACTTCATTTAGAATAACACTTCATAATAGTTTATTAGAGCGCTACTAAGATACATATGCTTTTAGGTTGGTACTTCATTCAATACTTCATTCATATAAGTACAGTATATACAATACTGTATATACTTCTATAATAAACCACAAGACCAGAGTCAAACAGGCTAAAAGATATCAAAATAAATGAATGAATAAATAAATAAGGGGCAATTTTGGCATCCATTTTTTTTCTTTTTTTGCTATGAAGAAGAGTTTTGTGTTTTGGCCCTGTCGTCCCGCACAAGATTGCAAACATCGTCATACAACATTGTGGCAAAATTCAAGCACCGACACCTCTGCTCTCACATTCCTGCACATTTTACCCTCTGTCATGTGGGAACCAATCTTTATTTGCAGAAGACATTGCAGTTGAATTTGGGAGAGAGAGATGCTTTTGATGATGATGTAGAGGAAAATGATCACATTTCTGAACATTCAGATTCAGACAATGATTTTAAGCAAAAGGTTGAGGCGGAGCAGTCGTGTTTTTTGGAACACCCCCTTTTTTTTGCCCACTTTGAAGTTCTTATCCTTGCTGGAGTTTTCAGGTCCGAGGGTGAATCCACAGAATCCCAGTAGGATGCAGAAACTGGCAGAGAACATTTCCATACAAGATGTTCCTGAAAAATGATTGCCATATAATTTCCAGGATTATTCACTTTGATAAACAAGATGACAGACCAGCTTGACGGCAGAGAGACAACCTAGCTGCCATCAGGACGGTGTGGGACAAGTGGGTGCACCGCCTCCCCCTATTTTACAACCCTGGGACTATTATTCTAGGTTGCGGCCAAAAACAACAACAAAAAAAGTGCTGTGAAGTGTGTGGACCCAAGATGGACAGAGAAACACTATGTACATGCATCAAGAAGTACAGTACATACAGTATGCAACACATACACAGTAAAACTCCGTCCCTCATGTGTTGTACTGTACAGGCTGGTATGAAAAGACAATGTGTCGTCTAGACTGACATGGTTTAGCTTGTGTTGTGTAAAATGACGTGAAAGGGTTAAACTTCTAATTAAGTTCATATAAATCAAAGTCAATAGTTGCTTAATTTGTAAATCTTTAGATTTTTTTACTCATATTGATAATTAATCTTTTTTACTACATTTTATTTAAAAAAAGAAAAAAAAACGATAGCACTTTAATTCATAAATGTTATCTAACAAAGGTAAAAGGCAAATATTCATGTGTATTCAATGCACTGGCTGAGTAACAAAAATATGAACCTGGGCTGATTTTTCTCCAGCTTAGACTAGAAGAAGAATGTAATTATTCTTATTATTGCAGAAAAATGTTTTAAACATACAGTATGTATTTTGTACCTCTGTGCCCAGACCGAGAAGGACATTTTGTTAAGAAAGGAACTGGAAGAGGTTGTGAAGAATCACTCTGATAAACTCCACTTATGGTTCACACTGGACCGACCTCCACAAGGTAAAAACATAAACATCACAAAGGAATTCTGTAGCGGACCAATGGATCAGGTCACGTTGCAGATATACAGTTATCGACTTAGACCCATTTGTTGATGTGGACCTTTTTTTGTTCGAGGGATGTTCAAGTCAAACCGGGACTTTTGATTGTGCAGAATAACAGAACAGAAGGTAGAAATATTTCTCAGTAGACCGGATCCATGATTAGATGTCTGCCTGCTTTATGTCTGAGACGACGGCCTCCCAGGAACTCCTTTAATTTGTGTTCGAGTTCCTGTTACAGTACGTGCAAATGTTGTTGGTGAAAGATTGTGTGTAGAGTTCACATGAGTGTTTTAAGGATCAGGCGTTCCACTGGTTGAATGTTTACAGGAACGACTGCAGTGGGCTCCGAGCCACCTCGGTCGGGAAAGTCATTCACAGACGTACGGCCTTCTTTAAAACTCTTCAAATATTTTACTGCGGCTAAGAGTCTCATCCGCAGTACTGTACTTGAAGTCTTGCATGCAGGAGAAATTTCCTCACAAGTCCCAGTTTGACTTGAACGCCCCTTGTATGTTTACATAGTTCACAGTGGACTGTTCAATAAACAATTAAACAAACAAACAAAAAAAACAGTTTTATGTCTCACTGTTGTTGTGTCTGTTGATGCCCCAGGTTGGAAGTACAGCACAGGATTCCTGGACGCTTCAATGATGAAAGCACACCTTCCTCCTCCGGCCAAAGATGTGCTGATCGTGATGTGTGGCCCGCCCCCGATGATCCAGAACGCATGCTTGCCGAACCTCACCAAACTCGGCTACGACCCACAAAACACTTTCACGTACTAAACCCATCAGACGCATTTGGAAATAAATCTTACACTGCACTGGATGTAATATTTCAGAACATCCTGTAAATAAATAATGCATAAATAAAACATATTTTTCAGGAAATGTGATTATTGTAAGTACTTTGTTAGAATTTATACCACAGTGTATACTGTACTCATCAGCATGTGTTTATTAATTTTATATAACACCTTTGTCAGTGGTGCAGCTCCAAATCACCGGTTTATATTAACGAATTTGTTCTAATGCTCTAAGACTTGTTCAACAAAGAAAAACACATTTCAAAAATAAACTTCGGAAAGGGCTGGTAAGGAAACAACTTTAGTATTAGCAATAACAGGAGATAAAAATAATCTTTGTACAGTAAATTAATACAGTTTTAATTGTTGCGGTGGTATAAATGGAATAAAGCAGATCAGGACATGCTGAAATGGGAAAACAATCCGGATCTGGATGACAATAGACTCGGGTCACATCACACCAGCACATGGCTGATTATTTACCTAAAACAGTATACTCACAAGTATTTCATTCCTTACATAATGGAGTACTATCCTATAACACAATGTAACGAATATAAACCTGAATGTAACAATATACAGTATTCATTTACTTAACAGACAACCCATCCTCATTCATTCTGTTTACAATAAAAAATGTTTATTGAGTTATTTCAAATGTGCATTTCAAACAGAAAAAAAAGTACACTCATTTTATTATATTTTTGCTTTAGATCTTTACTCAGTTAGTGAGTTATGAGCTTTTAAGCTTCGGTTTCGCAGTGTACGAATTGTATTTATGGCCAAAATATTAAATTGTGTGTCTACAAACAAAATCTGACAAAAAACTGGTGCTGGTGTTTGTGCTGAAATTCTACATAAAGCTTCCTGGAATAATCCTTCAGATAAATATTTAACGACAGGGTGTGAACAGACATCAGATCAGCCACATTACACCCAAAGCATGCCACAGCAAGGTTGTCTGCTCCAATTGTCCATCGCCTTTCCCAGATGTAATTAGCAGAAGCAGCTGATGATGGCGATCTTAAACCTGATGAAGTTACGTGAACTTGACAAGCGTGGTGAGAGGGTCATTATTCTTCCTACCAACCACCGCTTGCAGCGCGCCACTGGCGCTAGAAAAACCCTCCGATCGTTCTTATATCCAAAAAAGAGGCACAAAGCAAAGCAGCTCCTCCCAATTACAGCACAAAACAGTCCACCAGTCTCTCAGCTCTGGACCATTTCCATGCTCGAATATTCCTCGAAATTCTCTGTAAGATGCAGGACCTGCCCAGCCATCTGGATTCTGGGTTCTGTACTGGGTGGATCCAGCTCAGCCCAGACCCGGTCAGTCCCAGGAGGAAACTTTGTGCTTGAGTCATCACCGTAAAGCTGAAGGAATTAGCAAGGTTCAGCTGGAAGCTGCACTGGATGCAAGTCATTAAAGATCTCACGTACAGTAGGGCCGTGCCGCTCGAACAGAACTCCTTATCCTTGTCTGTAAAGTGAAGATACTCACAGGTCCGGGTTTCTGCCACATGATTGCAGTCACTAAAGATGGAGCAGCATGATGCAAGTGAGGGTTCACTGGAATTGGACCATAAGGACTTGAATTTCCTGGGTGTGGGTGTGGATTTTTCTTTTCTTGTTTGGCTCATCTTGGTTGATCCTGGGTCAAAGTGTTGTTTCCCTAATGCACTATGAACATAAGATTCAACTCAGTACTTTTTCCTGATATGGTTCAGTTTTAAAGAAATTAAAGGGAAAAATATTTTTGACATACAGTACAGTACTGTGCACCATATTACCTTTAGTATAAATTGTGTTATATTCCGATTTCCAAAAATAACTTAAAAATTAAAAAGTAAATGACATTACAGAAGAATATTTGCATGACTGTAAAGTAAGCAACATATTACATGATAAACCAGTTTTCAAATGAAAACAACAACAACAACAAAAAACCTAATGTAAGCTTCTAGGTTTTGCATGAAAACAGAAAGGAGTGAGTGTGACAGAAGAAGTTACCAGAAGAACTCATATTCTCCAGCACACTCAGTAAAACCTAACAGCTGTTTTACTTACAGTTCTGTGCAAACGTTTCTGAGGCACATACAAAAAAATGCCAGAAGCAAATGTGCCTTTGAAAACATTTCTATGTAAAAGAAACTTCTATAAAAAGCACTAAAGAGTAATAAAATAAACACAGTCAGTATTTGGTGTGAAAACTCTTTTCTTGAAAATAATCAGATTTGTTTCAGTTTTTACAATATACACAATTTTCAGTTTGAAATGTTTTCAGTCAGCCAAAGAATGATGGTTTGATGCTTGTTTTTTTAACTATAAGATTAATGTATGTGGTTATGATATAAATTTAGTTGAACAAACAATGCAAGTCAACATCATGCTAAATCCATCATTAACATCGAGGAACCCCATGGTGACCATTGTGTTTATTTCCATATTGCATAACCGTGGTAGGACCTCCGTTTAACATTCATACGGTATGCACATTTACACTACGGGCAATTTAGGGACACCAATTAGCCTAATCTGTATGTCTTTGGACTGTGGGAGGAAACCGGAGTACCCGGAGGAAACCCACCAAGCACGGGGAGAACCTGCAAACTACATCCACATAGACCCCGAGGTAGGAATCAAATCCAGCCCCTGGAGGTGCAAGGCAACAGTGCTAACCATTTAGCCACCGTGCTACACATGCTAAATCACTACCGTAAAAATGCCGCTATCCACACTTACAAGGTTATTTTAGATATTTGCTTTAGTCGTCCAAATATCTGTATATTTATTTCCAAAGTGGTAATGACTTAAAATAAAAGGTTATTTCTGATTGTTTCTAATGAATTTAGTTGGTTCTGTTTTCTGAATGTAGCGCAGTATAAACAAACTAGTAGCCTAATTCAAACCACAGTGGCCAGGCAGTTACTAAAGACGAATGCATCAACATTAACGAAAAAAAATGGTTGTGTGTGCGCAAATTGTCTAAAATAAATGAACAATATTTCACCTCTTATTCATATCTGTATTTAATTCTGTTTATTACATTTAACCTGCTAAAGATAAACAATGTACGTATTTGGTTATTGCCCAGTAATTAATACCACCCTGAATTGAAATACTTGCTTCATAATGTACTGTACATCACGCTACATAATCTCAATTATACACAAATGATTATAAGAAAGCAGTTGAAACAACCTTAAGTTCAAAGTGGTACTATAGTATGGGAATATTTATTTGTAAAATTTCACCGTAAAAATTTAAAATAATTTAATGCAGTTAATGTCATATAGTTGCGCAATAAAACTATCGTTAACAATGTAACAGCAAATATTTTTGTTTGTGCCTCCTACAGAACTTGATCCCATTAAAGAGTTTTAGACATCAGCAAAAGTAGCATGATAAAATGTTTGATCAGACTCATCTGGATAAAATTTTTAATAATTATTTTAATGTTAAACTTTTCTTCTTTCCTTTAACCCAACCTTTTCCAAACAATTTAATGGGTGTCGCATGCATGTGCTTAACTGTGTCAGGCCTTTAAAATTTTGTCAGGGCAAATTTGATTTTGATTGCAACATCTTGTAGATCTTGGATTGCTGACAAAGTTTTAATCATTTTAGCTAGAAAACACAGCGAACGATCCTTTAAAGTGCACTGGATAATGATGTATGGTAAAATACTCACCAGTATCAGTCTTTCTTTTGTGTTTGGGGAAAGAGAAACTCTGCCCAGCTCTCTCTTCTTGTCTCTGGAGTCCTATCAAAAAACTAGTTTAAGGCAAAATAACAAACTTGGACCTTCCCAAAGGCAAAGTTCTCCATCTGCTCAGTGGGAGTCTTCTCATCAGGCGAGCTGGAGAGTTTACTTTTGGCTTATCGTTTATTTTGATTTGTTTTAAACCTCCTAGCCCAAATTCTTAGAAGGTTTTGTAGCAAAAAAAGGACAAATATGGGTGTTGCCTGAGTCGAGTTTAGTGAAAATATTGCTAATCTTCTTCGGCTTTGTATGCCAAATTCTCCTTAAATTAATGCTTTAGGGTGAAGTACTGTAATATATTCCTTTTCAGACTTCCATGAAATGTACATTGGTTAATCAGCCAAGATAAGTTTGATACAAATTTTTAATGAGAAACTGTCAAACGTTCATCTAATGAAATAATCCCAATATTTTTAAGCACCTAAACTGAAACTAGTGCATAAGTATAAACCTGAGATTTGCATCACAGCCCAAAGTATTGGTGCTAGAAAATGAACTAACATCTTCTGAACAATCAGATTTGGGAATTTAATGTTAAAAATACGTTTTAACAGATCAGAGAAACCAAACAAGTGCTAATCTACTGTAGAGATTGCCTTTCCCCGAAAAACTCTATACAGTGTTGCACCATTGTGTAAATGTTGTAAGTTGAAAAATCTTAAAGTTTTAGAAATAACTAATGCACCATCAGAACGTTATGATGTTTCTAAACTAGTAGCCGTAAGTTTCTCTTATTTGGTAGCTACAGTAGCTTTATAGTTTCCACGTAAAACTTAAAGAATTGAGAATTAGAGAACGCAAACTTTCAAATTAACTACATTTGAGTTTTTTTTGGGGTGTAAACTGGGATATTTCATATTTAAGTTCATGAAGCTGATTTTTGATGGAACAGTTCATTTATTTGAGTTTAGATTACTTTCTGCTACATGTATTAGCTATTTAAGGCGCCAATCCATAAAAATATAAAATAAAACTAAACTAAACAAAATCACAAGAGGTATGGGTTTTGCTAAATGAGGTATTTATCAGGATTATTGTCTCATTGTGTTCATTAAATGAAAATATACATTTAAATATACCCTTTTAAGAACTTTGTGCTTAAATTCGATTCTGAGGTGAACATGTTATTGTATAGTACATCCTAAATCAGCCTAACACAGAAAAGTGCTACTGATACAATTGAATAAACATGACTTTAAGAATGGCAATGTGACCGAAGCTCAGTGCAGTAAGTGTGTATCGAGTGTTAGCAGTCAAAGTGTTCCAAGTGCCACCGGATTCAAAGTCGAATGTCATAAGTGCTGTTTGTGGAAACCTCTACCGGGAATGCGGTACAGTGTGTTAGGCTGAGGGATGAGGCGAAGGCTGGATCAGGGGTCAGGGAGGTTGTGGGTTATCAGTGTCGAGGGTCTGATGTGGGTCATAGAGGTAGTGGTGTTAGCCAGCAGCGTATTGGTCACACCATGGCCGTGTGGCTGCGTCTCATTCCTCTCAGAAAGACGTCTCGGCTGAGTAAGTGCTAGAAGCGGGAAGTGAAGCAAAAGGGCTGGAGTTAGAGCGCAAAGCAAATATCTTTTCTCAGATCTGGAGTGTCTATAATTAATAT
Source organism: Clarias pachynema (assembly GCA_030014365.1). Taxonomy (NCBI): domain Eukaryota; kingdom Metazoa; phylum Chordata; class Actinopteri; order Siluriformes; family Clariidae; genus Clarias; species Clarias pachynema. The sequence continues at coordinate 27,833,566 of JAQMYL010000002.1, read as the reverse complement.
ATAACACACTGTACACTAGGGGTATATACTGTATGTCCAATCTGACTTCAACACTGAAAGAGTTAAATCAACAATGAGAATTTGTGCGTGTAAAAGGTAAAGTAAAGGTAGGCATTCATTATATTATTGAAAAATAATATAATATTATATTATTCTGAATGCTCCATATTTTGGTGAATTAAAATGTTTTACTTTTGTAGCATCTAAATCCTAAAAAAGTATCAGCTGTGGGTAAATTCTTCTTCTTCTTCTTCTTCTTTTTAAATGACAAGAAAGAAGGATTTCATTCCACTGATGAGCTCCCTACTTACACTTACTTTTAGAACTTTACCCAGTCATGAAATCCAACATTACTGCCAAATATGTATAAAAAAATTATATTATGGAATTATTTATCATTTTTATCAAGTCACATGAGGGAAAAGGTGTTAAAATGAGCCTTCATCTCAACCTATTCACCCGACTGATTAATAATTAAACATTTATTTTTATAAATATATTTGAATTTGGTCATGTAAACATTTGAATATTTTCTCAAGTGCTCGTCTCTGGTTTGATCCTGATGTGATGGAGCTACTGTAGTACAGGATTTGATGACTTAATTAATTGGTCAGATTTTTATCCATTTCATTATAGCATGTACTGTAGCTATCCAAGAACATAGTCCAAGTGAGACATTTATTGTGTTTGGAAATCACAGTTACCTAGCAAAGGTTTTAACAACTTTAAACAATTTGTATTCTTTTAAGTTATTTAAATTTGTATTCTCATGTTGGGTCCTTACACAACATAATTTTTAAGGGAAAAAAAAAACAGGTCAAAGTACACAAGTGGATAAAATAACAACAAAAACAACATAACTTTTTTTTTTGGGTGAATTGTGTTTCCGTTGTAATTATTTTGTCTACTTTTTATTTTTCAAATAATTAGTTTTTTAAATTAAACATTCTATTTCACATTTCCCCAAACTGGTCCTTAAATCGTTGTACCGTTTGTTCAAAGCTTTTAATAAATTAACATCCAGAATCCTATAAATGAGGCAGTTATTCCTGAACACATTGTAATTAAGCTTTTACAACTATAAAGTCAGATTGGTGGCTTTTTTTCAGCTCTTCGCTTACAACAGTGTGGCCACATTATCTTCTTTTAGACTCTTAGCAGATTTATTGAGTAAATATTCAAAAATCGAAATACGAAATCTGACTCAGTTAGGGTGTTAATGAGCCAGTTACGAAGGCATAATTACAGCGGAGAGCAGACGGAGGAGAAACACTCACTGTGAGGTGGTTAATGCCTTCTGATAACGCTTCAATCTGCATCGCTGCTCCTTTCGTTATCGGCATCTGAAATGTCGAGTCATTCATCAAACAACAACAACGAAGAAAACATTTAAAAGCAATTTGAATTGTGCACTTAATTAACGTTTCAGCACAAACAATGGATGATAAATTACCAAAGATTTAATGAAAGAAGAAAAAAAAAAGAAAAAAAGATCTCCTGGTCTGTGCAGCTGAATACAAAAATTTGCAACTCGATTCTTTTTTTTGGGTCGAAATACTACAAATATACGTTAATTTTAGACGATCTCTACAAGAGACACATTTTGATTCGATGATGTTTAAAGCTGAACGATTAAGTCAACCCAAAGCAAACTCAGGCTAATGTCTATGCTAAGTCTCATTTAAGGGATTAAAAGGTTGAGATAAATTCGAACTATCAAATGGTTTTCAAAAGGGTCAAATTATTGGCCTGCATCAATCAAAGAGAACATTAAAATAAACGGAACGGCGTTAACGATCACCTGTAATGGTACTAAAAGTACTGAACTTTCAACCTTGTGAAAGAAAGGTGGGTGGAAAAAATCGTATCTCTTAAATGTTCGGTGAAAAAAAAAAAAGCAACATTAGAAATCACACTTATGTTTAATAGTTCAAGTAAAAACACACTATGTGACATAAATATCCCATGATTGGGACTAAACAGCTGTGTTGCCGTAAGAGAACCACTTGTTCATGAGACTCATCAGGAATAAGACTTCAGTTTGTTTGGGAGCATAAAGGTTGGACTTTGGAGCGATGGCGACAGGTCATGTGATGGGAAGAAGGGATGTGCATGCCAGGATGAAATGCCATTTAGCGGAATAAATACAAATAATAATAACAATTTTTAAAAAACTATAAAACAAGAACAAAACTGAATATTCATGAAAAATAAGAATAGAAAAAATGAGAAAATTTCACTTTTGTAATATGTTACTGAAATATTGTAATATGAAAAAAAAAAACTTTTGAAAGCTGTTTAAAATGATACTTTACAGGCCATATGGGACCATTTCCTTCAGGTACAGAAAAATTATTACTTGTCAAATTTGAAATAATGAGTGTCAAAATTATACTTTTTACCCCCCATGAAAAATGAGCCATTAGTAAAAGGAAGTTAGCAAAGGTTATTAATACTGTTATGTGAACATGCTGAGAAGTGTGTCTCTAATGCACTATATTAAAGACTATATCAATTAACTGGATTTGCCATAAAATACATAGTAATATACTGTTAAATTTGCAAAGACAACTCTTGAGGACAACACTTTGTTAATATAGGTAAGGATGCGTTTTATTGAACAATGTATTTAACAGATTTCAATTATTTTATGTATTTATAAATATATACAAAGTGCTTCGTAATATGAAACACCGTATTCACTGTTCATAATAAAATCACCATAAACATTATAGCATATGAAACATATTTCAAATATAAACTGCTTAAAGATGGTATAAAGAGCTCTAAAATGATTCCTGGTAAAATTTCATGTTAAATATTAAATACATGTACAAATATTGCACAAGGTCAATCCTGTTTTCCCCAAACAGCACAAAATTATATATAAAAAAAAAAAAATATTGATTATAAAATGAAAAATGATGATGTGCATTAAAAAAACAACATAAAAAATAATGACTAAACATGAAAATCTCACAGTTCACAGTCAGACTGCAGTTATGACTCGGAAACATGTCGTGATGGTGAGTGAGGGATGATGGGAATTAGGCGATGGCACTGAGAGAGAGGGGGGGCGGGGGCGGTGGGGTTTGGTCCGGGTGATCGGGGTATGAGTGGAGTTGTGGAGGGGTAGGTGAGGGTGAGCTCAGGCAGACAAGGGTGGTTAGTTTATCCCGAGCCCAGCAGAGGCCCCACCTGTTCCCTCCTCTCAGTGTCCCGATCCTGAACACCGGAGTTGGGCCGCTGGGAATCGCTGATCAGACCCAGAGCCTTCGGAGACTCCAGGGGGCAGATGTAGTCACTAGGGTCATCGGGACGCTTCTTTCGGAGCTGGCTGAAATTGGAGAAACCGATTTTCTTTGGCTGTAGGAAGAAGAGAACAAGGAATCATTTGTAAATCTTTATAAAGCATAATTCATTCCGGAAGCGGGCTGGTATTCCAAAACACTCATAAACCAAATGTAATTTTCCCATAAGTAATAATGGAAACTCAAATTATTCGTTCCACAGCCCAAAAAAATTAATACATAAAAATAATGAATACAAAATCTAAAGTAAAAAATAAAAATGAACCTGCACTTGACCTTAAAAATGACCTTTTAAAAAAAGTAAAAATAAATCCCGACAGATAAGTGTTTCCATTTATGCACGCAGGCGTGC
>JAQMYL010000002.1:27773984-27790988 GCA_030014365.1 Clarias pachynema | reverse complement strand
AACCCACCAAGCATGGGGAGAACATGCAAACTCCATGCACACAGAGACGGGAATCGAGCCTGGCCGGGAATCAAACCCGGACCCAAGGCGACAGTGCTAATCACTACACTACCGTGCCACCTGATTTTACCACTTGTTATTTGCTAAGTATATATTTTATTATATATGTGCTTCAATGACCTCTAGTAACAGTACTTCAAGAAGGTGGCACGGTCGCCTTGTACCTCCAGGCTCAAGGGTTCCTCCCACACTCCATAGACATGCAGATTAGGCTAATTGGCATTCCCAAATTGTATGTAGTGTGTTAATGAGCGTGTTACTGTATGTGTGTATGTGTGTGTGCCCTGCGATGGATTGCCACCCTGTCCAGGGTGTACCCTGCTTCATGCCCTGAGTCTCCTGGGATAGGCTCCAGGCCCCCGCGATCATGCAGCAGGGTTTTTCTTTCTGTCTACAAATCTTTTTTTTTTAGTTTTTCTTTATTTTGGAGCACAACTATCATGCAGCAGGGGTTAAATTTTTTTCACATTTGTTTTTATTTCTTTCTTCCTTAGAGCACAACTATCATGCAATAGCAGTATCATCTTTCATTTCTTCATTTTTCTCTTTTCCTCCTTCCTCCTCCTCAGGGTCTTTCCTCCATCCTTTCTGTCTTCCTTCCTGTCGTTTTCCCTTCCATCGTTCCTTCAATCGTTTTTTTTTCTTCAACTACTAACGTCTGAGCTGCATTTATTAAAAAATAATCCACATCGTTTTAATAATTCCTCATAACTATAGTAAAAACATTGATAATAAACAGCGTATTTGTGAGCTGAACTTCAGTCCAGGTTGTTAACCACTAATTTGACTTGCGTAAAAAAAAAACCATCAAGAATACAAATGAGTTTTAAACTTATGATTTCTTTTTTTGAAAACTGAATGAAGTAAATATTTAAAATCACAAACTCAAATTCATACTTGATAACCAGGCAATGTATCATGCTACGAGCAAATCTTTGCCAGAGCACACTCTGGGTTATTTATAAGGAGATAGCTGATCATGTGACAGGTCACATGACTAGGTTTGACTAGCTTTATTATACAGTATAATAAACAAAGTTTATTTTGGTTCGTGGAATGAATGTGATATTCTATAAATAATGCTAATTAAAGGAACATTAAATGAAATGTTACCAGGTTGGGAATCCAACAAATTCCTTTAAAGAGTCGAGTCATCATTGTTAGAAATACCAAACATGTTGCATGTTAAATAGTTGAGATATAAAATGCTTCGATATGTTTATTTTTTAAGTCCTTTTGCATGCAGCATGCAGATTTGCAAATGATTAAGAAGTAATAAAAACCATTTCCTGTTGAAAGTGGACTTGGAGATGTTTGCTCAGACCTGGAATGTAGTTTATTGTCTACCGAGAAACAGAGAATGTGTGTATTGGTGTGTGTGTGTGTGTGTGCATGTGTATAAGACAGAGAGACATTTGCTTTTGAGGCATCACCCCCCCCGCCCAATCACAAGCCCTGGAATTTCCCCCAAAATCTTAACTGAGGACATGATTATTATGCCACTGTCCAAGAATGCATGACGGAGCTGATGGTGTATGTTGTAATGAACCCCTCCCGGTTACGACAACCATGAAGCTCCTTTACACGGCACTCACAGGCCACTGCTGATCGTAGTTCAACATATAATTACAGATTGTTTCCATAAGAACCTAATGCTTGGGTGCTACAGTTGGATGTTACAGTATGTTGTGCTCATGCGGGTGTAACAGTGCACCCTGCTGCCAGATCTCATTATATCCTCGTTTCCTCCCAACCACAACATGTTGTAAATTTGACAACCGCAACAAAGAATGTGAAAAAACAGAAAAAAACTTAAATCTCAAACCATGACGAGTTATTTAGCAATGTCACACAGACATGTTGATGTGGAGTACGGAACAGTATAACTACGTAACATGAACAAAACTTCACTGTATAGCTGACCGTTTAAAATGACTAAGCCGATTCCAGATACGTTGATTTGATTTTTATATTTTAACCAAAGTGTAATCTCAAATCTGATTGGCCGGAAGGTGTGCATTATTGTTTTTCGATAACATTTCTGTCATTTTAATACATCTTTGTTTCTATGGAAACAGCTCATTTACTGTACGTAACTTATACGGCTCCATATGAAACATTTAAAACATGTTATTAAACAACAAATATATAAGCTTTGCTATCTATATCTATTTTCCTTTTATCCTTAAGGAAAAAAAAACTTTTAACACTAATGGAAGTTGCCTCCAGTTGTAATGTCTGCTGCATACAGTAACTGTTGACAAAATTGTTGGTATAAAGGGATTAAATCCTTTAATTATGCCATTATTGGAGAACAAGACACTCCGGAGTGGTAAAAGTATTTCCGCTTTGTGTCCGGCTGCATTACACCACCGCATCATTGATTATTTTCATTTAACAGCACTGCACTGAACAGGTTTTATTCCCTCCATAAGACCGCTGTATACAGCAGGACGCCGATGTTAAAAGCATTCATGCATAGGAGTGTTTTTGCACGAGACACCGATCCAACATAAAAAGCAAGCACTTGTTTTTGTCTCCACTTACTTCATTATTTAACTTTTTTTTTTTTTGCTCTCTAGTGGCGACTCAACGGGAAATGTTCTCTCAGGTCAACGGTCCAGATGACTTACCCTGTCAGTATTGTTTAAAGCAGACCGAGTACGACCAAGAGACCTGAGCGCATTAAAAAAAAGGGAACCATACAGCGTTTGCATGCCACATTCAAATGGACTTCTGAGAGGTTTTAACCTCCTTTCCTGTGCACATAAACAAAAATAATGGCCAGATCTTATTAAAGGAAAAAAAAAAAAACTGCTTTATGGGTCACTAAGTAATAATGAACTGGTTTTAACCGGAACTGTTCGACAAACGATTAAATGATCACAATTCTTCCACTTACACCAAATACAGTCAGTTATAATAACAGTGATGTCCGCTGCATGAGTTCGGCCCTGGAGCTACAGTATGAGCATAATTTTGGCAGCAAGTACAGGAAGCTCATATTTAACATCGTGCGAAATTAACATCTCATGCTGGCTCGAGTTCTGCATCTGAGTGAGACTTGTTTACGCGGACTGACATAATTACTTATAAAAATAGATTAAAAGACAGAGCTACAGTAGATACAGTGCTAGTTTGAAGATGAATCACTTCCTTCACCAGAACATGGGTATATTTAAGGTTAATGAACAGCATGTTAGTGGGGAATCTCGAAATTTTCTACATTCTGGAATGAAAAAGGTCAGGAACAGTTCTCACAAGAACAGTATTGTCACAAGTGCATTTGCAAAACCCATCAAGCATCATGATGAAACTGTGTCTCATGAAGACCTTCCCAGGAAAGCAAGACCAAACCTTACCTCATCTAGAGTTACCAGCCTCAGAAATCACTAATTAACAAACAGCACCTCAGATTAGAGCCGTTATAATAATAATAAATTATTTGTCAAATACACCTTACAGAACAGTAAAATGATTGGTTCACATATCCCAGTTAGGAAGCTGGGGTCAGGGGTCAGGCGTCAACAGTGCCCCTGGAGCAGGTAGGGTGAAGAACCTCGCTCAAGGGCTCAACATTGGCAACTTGGCGGTACTGGGGCTCGAACCTCTGATCTTCTGAGCAGTAATCCAGTAACCCACAGCCTTAACCATCTGAGCAATGAAGGCTTTAAGTACTGTAGCAGATACTGTACATCTCAACAAGGAAGATTATTGCATATTTTGACGCCTTTAGCATTGTTTTGCAGTGTAGAAAGAAATAAAAATCAGGAAAGACCACGGAGTTAAGTGTGTCCATACTATATACAGTATAGTGTGCGTATACACTGATCAGTCATAACATTGTACTACTAAGAGCCCTCAGGCCGTGACTCGGTTTGGCACCAGGACTTTGGAAGTGGATCCTTCGGGTGCTGTGGGTCAATACACATGGACTCTTCTGTACGTGCTAGGCCCCGAATGCAGTGTCCTGTGGTGCACTGTGTGTTCTAGTGCCTTTCCAGCGTGGCCGGAAATGACTTTTTTCAACAATTTGCGCTGCATTGGCTTTTCTGTGGTTTTTGGACCCACCGTGGCCATAATGTCATGGCTGATCCGTATACACACAGTACAAGGGGAGTTCAAGTCAAACCATGAAATTCCGTAAAATGTACTGATATTTTCAGAAAACTGGAGCGAGTGGAACACCTTAGGCTTGAAAATCTACGGAAAACTTGTGGGCAACTTGTGGAAGAAACGCAGCTGTCTGTGTGAACTGTACACGCAATCATTCACCTACACCACTTGCACGTTACAGGAACTCAGCTGGGAGTTATTTCCAGTCTGTTCTGTTATTCTGCACAATCAAAAGTCCCTGTTTGACTCGAATGCCCTTTGTATATTAGTGATAATAACTGTGTCGTGCGCTCTTACATTTTTAGCACAATTATGGGGAAAGAAAAACAGCTTAGGATGAAACAATATGAAGAATAACATTATGTTTTTGGGAATAATCACACGACTGCGAGCCCGCGGGTCACGACAGCGCAGCACCTCACACACTCGGACTATAATTCAGTTTCAGATGCTGCCTTTTCTCATAGCTGTTTGGAGTCTTCAGGAAACGAGTCTGGTATGTGAAGACGTGCCGCTGAGCGTGACTCCGGATCCTGATGTCTGGAGTGACGTTCTCAAGGAGTTCATTCATCTCGTGCAGCATGCAGTTGCACAAGAATGATCGGTTTGGTTAATGATAATTAAACGCCGAGGGTACTTGATTATTCTAACATTCTGAAAAAGAAAAAAAAAAAAATCAGAAAGCGCCCAAGCCTTAAGCACAAACTCTTACCTTGTTAAGCCATGAGAAGTGTCTGTAGAAGTCAATATCCTGCTCCATGTTGGAGGCCCATGTCTGCTCATCTGTGTGTATGTGCATGTGTGTGTGTGTGTGTGTGTGTGTGTGTGAGAGAGAGAGAGAGAAAGAAGACGCGGCACACTAAGGGTCGGAGGGCTCACTACGGGGCTTCACAGTGCTGCTGCTGCTGCTTTATGGAGCTCCCTCCCTCTCCTCCCCCTCTTCCTCCTCCTCCTCCTCCTTATCCTCCTCCTCCTCCTCCTCTTTATTCCAGCCTCTGGAGCCTCTCGAGCTCCTGATATGCTACAGAGACCACTGTCTACCCGGGTCCTCATGTCTGCTGTTAATCACGCAAAGAGAGAGAGAGAGAGAGCTCCAGCACTTACACAATCGTAGTGCGTCTGGTTTTAACACGCAACACTTTCACACAGCTGTAAAAACAGAGTATAAAGTTTCACGCTTGCAGTTTTACTCTCTCTCTCTCTCTCTCTCTGGCCGACCTGGGTTTCCTCTCGTTGTCATACGGCTCTACTAATCAAATTAAAATCACAATGTAAGTCTGAAACAAAACAGGACAAGCCGAAAAAATACCCCACATTCAGATACACACACGCAGACTAAAAGTCCGCACCATTACGCCACCGTCTCTACAGACTTCTAGCGATTACAGTGAATCTCTGGCTTCCTGGGGAGGACACCCCGCCGCGCAATCTCGGCATCAACAAACAGAAATTACTCCCATTCCTGTGTTTCGCACCCAAACCACTCCGTCACCAAACTTCCCCTACGAGATACACACAGGAAACACTCCGGCATTCATCCTCTGTGCCGGTTATCCTGTGTACAGGGTTGTGGGGGGTCTGGAGCCTTTCCCAGGAGACTCGGGGCACTAGCAAGGGGCGCACCTTGGTAGTACATCACAAGGCACGAGCACACACACACACACACACACTTACTCAAATACACACTATGCGTAATTTGGAAATGCCAGTTACTCTAATTTGCCTATTATGTCGAATGGGCTGTGGGAGGAAACCAGAAGACACTGAGGAAACCCACCAAACACTGGAAGAACATGCAAACTCAGCGAGGTCACCGTGGTAACCACTACGCCACTACCGTGCCAACCACAGGAAACAATCGATGGTCTTATTTCTCACCCATAGTTTAAGGATGGACGAATCAGGAGCACGAGGTTCTGGGATAAACACATCAAGGCAACAGTGGAGAAAAAGGAATAAACTTTACTTTTCTTCACTGCTTTTCTTTCTCTCTAGAAGCAGACAGTCCTGAAATATTTCTGTCAGTGTCCTCCTGGGTGAACACCTTAAAAGTTTCTGTTTAGAACCTGAAAGAGCATTTAAGTGCTTTTCCATCAGAAAGAAGTTTTTCACTTTGAGGCCAAGAACCACTGAAGAACCGTTCCTTCCACTTCCAGGAGTGTACTGGACTGCATGTATTCACCCGTTAGATGAATGAGTGGTACAAGAGACCAAATTATTACACTTCATTCCTAAACATCCAGAACCTGAGAGTGATTTAAAATGTGAGGAGTTTGAATCAGTTTTTATAACACTTAACAAGTATGGGGTTTTCGCCTCCTCAAAGGGTTCTACACGGAACCCTATTTTGGAACCCTGTTTTTGTTATACTGTCTATAAGAGGCCCCTCGAGTTCTAAATTTGCGAAGAACCCTTAATTTCGGAAGAATGTACCACAGAAGATAAGAGCAAAGAAAACGAGAGAAAAAAACAGAAATAAGGAAAATACAAAAAAGAGAAAATAAGAACAGACAAAAATGGGATGAGAGGAGGAGACAAACTGAGAAAAGGAGAGAATGAAAAGATAAAAAATGAGAAAAGATAAAGTGATGAGAAAACGGGAAGAAAAATGAGAAGTGTTAAAAAAATAAAATAAAAAAATAAGCAGAAAAGAAGAAAATGAGAAAAAGAGAAGAAAAAATTAAAAGAGAAAAAGAAAAGAGAAAATGAGAAGTGAAAAGAGAAAATAAGCAGGAAAAGAAGGAGACAAAATAAAAAAAAACGAGAAGAGAATTTGAGAAGAAAAAAGAGAAATTGAGAAAAAAAAACTTGAGGAAAGTAAACAGACAAGAAATTGAAAATAGAGAAAATAAGAAAAGACAAAAAAGATGAGATGAAGAGAAGAGAAACTAAGAGAAGAAGAGAAAAGAGACTGAAAAGAGAAAATGGGGTAATATCAAGAGAAGAGAAAACGGGAAGAAAAATGAGCAGTGATGAAAGGAGAAGATTAAAAGAGAAAACAAGTAGAGAAGAATTACTTTAAAAAGTTTTTCTCAATTGCTAAAACACTAAAACCCATTGGCTGAAGAAAGTTCTCAGTTGCCTGACCTCATTTAGCTAATTGTGCAGTCTGTTGTCAATACCTTAAACCATTTCACATGGTAAAACACAATATGCAGATCTTACTTAGACTTTTCAGCAAAACTCTAAACACATTCTCATTCTCAAAACACATTCTACACTCTAATGCACACGTCATCCATCCTGGTAGACACAAGGAGCAACGCTCAAATACAATCAGAGAAAACATGTCATTGATTGAACACAACCACTCAAAATTGATGTCACCTGTTTCAAATGATGTGACACGACCAATATAAGCCAGTTCAGAGAGCAAACAGGTTGTTGAAGGTAGAAAGGAGAAAGTCTGAGCATGGACAGAAGAAACAATGTGAGAGGACGAGTGCGTATGCGAGGTGGGCGGCGAGGAGGAGGAGGACGACAAGAAAGAGGAAGAGGCCGAGGAAGAGGAAGAAGAGGAGGGCGAGGAAGAGGAAGAGGAGGAGGAAGAGGAAGACATATCTGATGAAATTCGAGCAACAGTCATAGACCATGTTCTTGTCCATGGACTGACAATGAGGGAAGCAGGACTAAGAGTTTCTGTGTCCACCATAGTAAGGACATTCAGAGAAGAGAACAGGTACAGTATACTACTCTATTTTTGTAATTGCAAATTTACTGTACTACACTATATGCAACTGTTTCAATAGACATTTGTAAAGTTCATCACTGTACAGTATATAGTACTGCATGAATATTTGTTGTAACTGCACTTTAAGGCCGTTATAGTGGGCATGGTCCTTCGAGAGAATCTAATACGACTCAGAGAAATCCAGGAACGAGTGATACAAGACAACACACACTTCCAGGGAATCAACAGTGTGAGCATTTCCACAATTGACCGTGTCCTCCATCGTAACAGGATGCGAATGTAACAAGTATACAAAGTACCCTTTGAGCGCAACTCACCAAGGGTGAAAGAACTGCGAGCTCAGCATGTGCAAGTAAGTGTACATTCAGAAACATTTACTGTAATCCAGATTTTCTACAGTACTAACACATAATATGTGAATGACATTACTCTTCAGTACATACAATGTATGTGAATCAGAAATGCATACAGCAGGCTTAATTGTACTCTACAGTATAGCACTGTCTCTGTATGACTTACAAAATTCTAAATGCAGTATATTGTATTTCTACACAGACAATATTTGACTTGGAATCCTTGGACGGACCCCATGACTTCATCTTTGTCGATGAAGCAGGCTTCAATCTAACAAAGAGGAGACGGAGAGGCCGAAACATCATTGGACAGCGGGCCATTGTTGAAGTCCCTGGTCAACGAGGTGGCAATGTCACCATCTGTGCTGCTATTAGCAACCATGGTGTTCTACATCACCATGTTACACTCGGGCCATATAACACCCAGCACCTTCTAAGATGTATTGCCAATCTAAGAGATATTTTATTTGAGCTGCAGGTTCAAGACCATCAGGGTCAAGAGCTAAATGAGAATCCCATTCCCACCTATGTAATAGTGTAGGACAATGTCAGTTACCACCGAGCTGCTCCGGTATGGGAATGGTTTAACATCAATGAGAGCAGTTTATGAACTTGTACCTCCCTCCATACTCGCCTTTCCTGAATCCGATTGAGGAGTTTTGCCAATTATACACTTTGCCGATTGCCAAGTGTATAATAGACAACCCTACACCAGAGTAAATCTTCTGCAAGCATGGATTTAGCTTGTGGTGATATACAGTAGGTTAGGAATCATGTCAGGGCTGGATACGGCACGCAAGAGGCTTCTTCACCCGTTGCCTCAGGAGGGACAATATTGCTTGTGATGTTGACGAAGTGCTCTGGCCTGACCCGGCCCAGACGAGAAGAAGCAAATTGATCACGTTTACTCCTTTGATTTTTGTCCCATTTAGTATTGTATACTGTAGTACAGTGCACTGTATGCTGTTTACTGTACAATGAACAAATTGCATGGCCCAAAACATTGAGATTAAAAATGTGCTTCTCCCTGAGAACTATCTGTTTTGAACAATGTGTTTTCTGTTTTTTGTTTGTATTGTTTACTGACTGCTTGATAGTGTATATCATTTTGATCACTTCGTTTTTGATTTGAGAGCAGTGCTTGATTTTAAACACAGGTAAAACTGTTTTTAGGCGAAAGTTTCATTTTGCAAGAGGAGTCAGAGGTTTTGTAAACAGTGCTTGAAGATGAGGTTTTGCATTTAATGGTTTCAGAAAATGGAGCCAGGTTTCAGAAATTGTGTTTTAGCAGTTGAGAAAAACTGTAAGTGAGAAAACGAAAAGAGAAAGAAGGGAGAAGAAAATGAGAAGTGAAATGAGAAAATGAGCAGAAAAGAAAAAGAGATGACATGAAGAGGAGAAATGAGGCAAACAGAAGACAAAATGAAAAGAAAAGAGGAGAAGCGAGGAGAAGAGAAAAGAGGAGAAGAGAAAAGAGGAGAAGAGAGGAGAAGAGAAAAGAGGAGAAGAGAGGAGAAGAGAAGAGAAATGAGGAGAAGAGAAGAGAGCAGGTTGAGAGCCAGTCTGAGGTCTATTCTGGTCTTCATCTGCTCTCTCGTCTGGTCATTTCCTGTTTAGGTGAGAGGACGCTGAGTGTGTGTGAGTGAGTGTGTGAGTGAGTGTGAGTGAGTGTCAGTGTGTAAGTATCTGTGTGTTAGCATCACAAGGTCGCCTGTCTCTGCCTTTTACAGCTGGATCCGCTCTCACAGAGTAAGATATGCTCTCGTTACCAAAAAAATGCAACTACAACTGTGTGTACAACACTTGGGACATTATATTAATCACATCACTTATGACAACTTTTAGCTTAACCATAAACATAAGTGTTTTTTAATTTTTTAATTATTAGATTTTTTTTTTTTTTTACAGCAGGAATCTCTGGTTGTCAAAACGATGTTACAGACGTCTGGACGATGTTCATACTGTACTACTGTACTGTAGGTTGTTTTTGAAAGTTAGAAAGACTTTGATGAAATGACGTCAGAGTAACGTTGACCACATTGATGATTTCAAACGTTGAAGGAAATGATTTCAAGACCAAATTATTAACAGACAGATGGACTGAGGGGGACTTGAACCCAGGTCACTGCGAGGGAAACACTGCACACTGCATGCTTACCACTAGGGGGCATGATGATGATGGTAGTACATGTGCATACTGTACATAACAGCGAGCATCAACAACACCACATTAGAAGGTAAGATGCACCTCATGGTAATATTTCGTCTCAATCTCCGATTGTTTGATTTTCCGCCCATTTTTCGGATCTTTCTGAGATTGGTTATACTAGCCCCGCCTACTACAGTGCTTCTCAATGAAAACACAAAAATATACTGCTGGTCCAATCAATGCCAAAATATAACTTACTTTGGATAACATGTCCTAAGTGTTACTATGGTATAACTACACCATATAATACGGTGTAAAAAAAAATACCAGCAAACATTTTGACTCTTTTATAAACATAGCTTTCTGATTGGTTCCCTGGTTTCCATTTTTCTATTAGCCCCGCCCACCATAGTGCCAGGCTACAAACATAAACATAGCCGGCTGGATTTGAAATCCAAGTACCACCAAATCCCCCCGACAAAATCCCGATACAAAAAGGAGAAAAGAAGAAAGGAAAGCTGACACTACATGGAAACTAACAAAAAAAACAAAACAAAAAAAAAAGCTAAACGAGCCAGACGATGAACCTCAATTCTACACCATGCGAACCTGCGTCAGGATGTCAGCCATGGACTTACCCGTGAGACCTGGTAATCCTTGGGGACGGTGCTGAACGAGGACAGAACATGAGAGAGAGAGAGAGAGAGAGAGAGAGAGAGAGAGAAAGCGACTGACAAGAGAATTTAAGGGGGCGAAGAGAAGGAACGGGGACGAGAAGACGAGAAGGAGAAGAAGGAGGCAGGAAGTTAAGCACAGCCCCTATCCGAATCTCGGAGGAGCATCCAACTTCTGTTAAAGACGTCCAGATTAAACACATTAAACACGCAGCCGAGAAAAAAAACAGCCTGAACAAACCCATGATCCTGCTATCACCGCTCGTGACTCGAAACAACACCGAAACAAACCAAGAAGGATGTCCAGTACATTTTTATATATTTTTCATATTTAGTCCTGAATTTATATGAATCCTGTTGAACAATGATGGGGCTGATACCAAAATGACTTGTAGAAATGCTCCATTACCCAACATCTGATCGCACATGATGCAACGTGACTTGTACGCCGTATGCATTCTGTCTCGCTAATGAACAAAATGATACCAAAAAAAAAAAAGCAAAGATTTTTCATGATTTCATGATTAACGACAGGAAAACGAAACAGATTGTGATGTGTGCTCTGCGGAAACATGAAAATAAGGAACTCTAGTGTCTCACGACGATACACGTAACAGCAGTCATATTAAAATGATCTGTCTATTCCAGAACCGGCGCCACTTTCCATGCCGGAACCCGGAGTTCTGTACGAACACGGCCGCTCTGAAGTCCAGCTCCATCCCATATCTCCAAACGCACAAAAAGAAGCATTCAGGGAACCCTTCTCATGAAGCACCAAGCCTTTCATCGTTACCGCATTTCTGTGATACTACGAAGGGTGTTCAAGTCAAACTGGGACGTTTGATTGTTCAGGATTCCTCTATATAATCCTCTGCTACACTAACGCACTTATCCCAGCGTTTCTCCAGCGCCTGGATAAAATCAAAGGCGAAAGTTTTCTCAGTACACCGGATTCATTATCGAATCACTTCTGAAACACTGGCCTCCCAGGAACTCCATTTAATGGCTCAAACATTTGGAAATGGCGTGGAGCGAGGTCAGGACTGTATGGGGGATGCAGGAACAAGTGATGTTGGTGAATTGTTGTGCATATCCGCTTTACGCCTTCATTCATGAGAAATTTCACAACAAGTCCCGGTTTGACTCGAACACCGCTTGTAGTTTAACCTACCCCACTTCATTTGCTAACTGCGTTAACCGAGTGTGTGTCTTGATACAAAATGACAGATGCATCTCTTATAAAATGCTTCTCACACACAGCCTGCATCTGTATTTGGTCTTGCAAATGTAACCGAGTCCAACGTGTCCGAGCTAGGACTCACCATGCCTTTGTCCAGCCATTCCAGCAGGGTCTGTGCGGTGGAGCCGGGCAGCTGTAAGCGCAGAGTGTCTCGCCCTTTTCCATCCTGAAGCTCCAGGGCCAAACGCAGCTCCTCCGCTATCTGCAATACCTGCAGCGGACCCACGCTGACCGGAGAACCCAGATCCGGCAGACCGTTAGTGAACTCCACCATCACCTTTGAGCCTACAGTGAGATCGAGACAGAGAGAAATAACATATATGTTAATATATACAGTGTCTTGAGCCCCACCATTTCTTTACATTAAATTAAATTACATGATGTAGATTAAAAAATTTAAGAAACGGGAACAAATGTTTTACTGCAACAGGCGTCAAAGTGCATGAAGATGCAATAAAAAAAATTGGTTGTTTATGGAACAACCTCTGCAGCGACCTCATTTCCCCTCTCGTCTGGTCTCAGCATTCAGCATCACCAGTATACTAATCACCAGCCTCATCATCTGCACCTGTTTCATGCCTTCAATTATTATTATTTATGTTTGAACGATTCATAGGTCAGTGTGTGGCTTGACAAACAGAAGACATTTCTCTGAAACTGAAACTATTCCTCAAAAGCCTACATTATAACTACAAGAACGTCTGGCTCATCGGAAGCTAAATATGACAAAATAAGGGGGGGCGGTGAAGACTTTTGCACAGCATTGTACTGTAGATTGCAATATTTGAACCAGTTCATGACTTAAGGCCTATCTTTTATATAGACCTTACTGGTGAGAGACATCAAAGGAGAATGGCTAGAATGGTTCAAGATGAAAGGGAGTCTATATGAATTAAAATAACTCCTCTTTACAAACGTCTTAAGCAGGAGGAAAAGCATCTTAAATACTTTGAGCTCCAGCCGAGTCCGGCTCTGACGACGGGAATCTGAATGGAAAACTTAGACTGTACTCTAACATCCTTTGACTGGTGTCAGTTTTTTGTTTGCTTGTGAGACACTTGAGAAAAGGAAAAAAAGGAAGATAAAAGAACAGCTGACATGACAGACTGGAAACGCCAACCTGAGCTAATTGTCCACCCGTAAGATAACCAGAATGGTTAGTGCATGATAAAGAATTACTAGAAACCAACATCACTGGCTTTACACTGTATAACCCAACACCCCTCCACACACACACACACACACACACAGCACACACACACACACAGCCACGTTTCATCTCCCGCACCGAACACTTCCCTCATCTCCAACTGTTTCCATCTGGATCCTATAGAGTGAAGCTAGTGAAACATCTGGATGCCATAAAACCAGAGTAACACACCACCGAGATCGTCCGCGACTCAATCGTTCCCTTAACAGGAGCCAGAGACAATACGAGGTCCAAGACCACGGGGAGCCGTGAAGCCTCCTGGATCTCCTCGTGTCAGACGATACAACGAATAGATTGTAGTTGATGGAAATGTAAACAGGAAAACAGCAAGGCATTGTGGGAAAGAAGCGGTGTGCTTTATCGTTGTGGGATTTCTGTTGAAATAGTAGACTAATAGTAGACGAAACGTCTGCTTTTTAAGTATTCATTTTTGTATCCACCTGGCATGGTGGCGTAGTGGTTAGCACTCTCGCCTCGCACCTCCAGGGTCCCGGTTCGATTCCCGCCTTGGGTCCGTGCGCATGGAGTTCGCATGTTCACCTGTGCTGTGTGGGTTTCCTCCAGGTACTCGGGTTTCCTCCCACAGTCCAAAGACATGCAGATTAGGCTAATTCACGCACGTATGTCCTTCTTAAAAAACATTTGCACCGGCTAAGAGTCTCATCACTGTAATGTGCTTGATGTCTTGTTGTAAATATGAATCAGTTTTACACCTGAAAGACCCGGTTTTGACTTTCTCTTTCTCTTATAAATAGTCATCCTTTAACCAGCCTCTGTTTTATCTCTTTCTCAAATGGAATAATAAAAACGCTCATTATGACATAAGTAGGCATAAGAATGACAATTTTTTATTTTACTTTTAAATGTATATAAAAAATTACAGGCTGTTTTTATTTGTTGAATAATGTTATTATTATTATAATTTTTTTTTTTTACAGGGATGTATTTGGGTTTGATCTCAACGCTCTCTCTGCTTTGACCTGCTTAACAAAAATAAGAATGGCAGTTCTGCCTATAACCAGCAGGTGGCGGTGTTTCAAAACCATTAAAACAGCCCCATTATAAATTTTTTTTAACTTGGTATAATTCAGTAAACATTTTTTTCCTTTCTTTTTTTCTTTTCTTAAATTACAGATTTATTCCAGGTCTGTCATGTGACAGGAAGCAGAATCAGTCATGATGAGCTGGAATTTGATTACATGAAAATATTAAAACTATTAATTTAACTTCTAACCAACATCCACGATAATGATCTGCCCCATAAAGCACAGAGCAAAACTAAGTTAGTGTTGTAGTCTCCATGTGACTCTTAATTTGCAACTCTGCATAAATAACCTGCGTCGCCCCCTTACATGCACACTGTATAGACGTTCGCAGGTTCGCTCTTCCACAGTCATGCCTTCTGACATTTAACAACAAGCAAACTGACCCGCTCTTTTGTCATGGCAACAGCTGTGGGACGACCTTGAACGGCCACGTGCTCCATACAGAGCATACATACATACTGTACGCTCGCGCTCTCACACACTCGGAGACGCTTCCCAAACTTGCTGATTCGGCTTTTCTTTCTGTGTGTACTGTATGTAGAGTAACGAACGCACTCGTCTTTCTCTTTTGTCTGTCTCTCCTCCGGTGTCCTCACTTGTCAACTGCCTTCATTAAACATTCGTCCTCTATTAGTTCAATCATGCTGACAACCGCTGAGTTTGCTAGAGGACACGGCTCGTGCACACACACACACGATAACAGGCCGCACGCTGCAACCCCTTAAAGCCAGAAGCTGATTACCCTCTTTTCTTCAGCATGAAACCATAAACTTGTGTTTTTTTTCTACATAATGAAATATTTCTACAATCTTTGTTTAACTAGACATCAGTTGATATGTGAAGGAATCCGATCGCACTATTGTGAGAAAAGCAAAAAATAAAGTTGATCTCTAGTGACTCGGAGACACGACGCAAGCCGTTAACAAACAAACATACAAGTCTCGAGAAGCCGGCCACCACGACGAGCTAAATTAGACAATTACACAAATAACATTACAAAAGGGAACTGAAACACAAAATTTATGCAATGAAATTGCAATATGGAAAAAAAAGACAAAACGTACATGGACAGCTAATTCATCTCACTCACTCTCACTCATCGTCTAGACCGCTTTATCCTGTATTCAGGGTCGCGGGGGGCCTGGAGCCTATCCCAGGAGACTTAGGGCATGAGGTGGGGTACACCCTGGACAGGGGGCCAATCAAACACAGGAATCAAACCCCCACTAAACACTAAGCTGCCGTGCCACCTGAACAGCTAATTTTACAAACAAATTGAAACCTAGCAAACTAGCTAATTCAAGTCAACGGAAGTGGACTTTATACCAAGCAATCAAGCAATCTGATTGGACGAGAAGCCTTCCACGAGTGGTGATAATGGACTGTAACACTGGACAGTTAAACTAACGGTAACAATGGATGTTAAAGTATATGTATCACTCCATGTCCCAAGTCTTCTACTAACCGGTAATTACACTAACTTTCAGTCGCGGCTAATTCCCAGGGCTTATGCTTGATGCCCAGGCCAAATCACTCAGCCAGAGAATATAACAGTGTATTGTAGAGTGTTTTGACGCTGGAGTGTTTAAGCTAATGTTAGCTAATCAAGCTAATCTGTTCAATATGTAAATATTAGCCATGTAAACACTTGATCTGATTGTTTCTGTCGTCTGGTGTTCAGGTTCCTCCTGGGGAGCTGAAGTTTTCCTCAAGGTCACAACATCGGCTCTTCAGCGACCAGAACGTTATTTCCCGCCCAAACTCCACCGGAAACCAGCCCTATCATGTACTGTTGGCTCACAAGTCACTTCTGCACAAAGCTAACCGGTGCGCTAGCTCTCACCTGCGATGATGTCGTCCATTTGCTCCAAAGCAGCCTCCAACACGTGACTCGCATCAGACGCCATGCTGCTCAACGACTAACGCGAGGGACGCGCCGTTCTGCTGAAGCCTGAGGACAGAAAACAGAAACAAAATTCAATCTAAAGATCCTCAAATTAAATAAAAAGCACCAAATAGTAGACTTTAGCAAATGGCCATGAAGCACAATTTCTCCAACTTAGCTTAGCTTAAATTAGCTAGCTGGCTAACGTCAGAGAATGTTTTTAGACTGAGTTTCCCGTTTAACTGTCTGTGCATTTGTTCAATTGTATTCACATCTTTAGCATCTTACTGTAGGTACTCTCATAAAAATAAGACAATATTCTGACAAAACCCGGACAGTAATAAAAACAATGTTATTTTGTGATATTACTGTTGGAAAAAATTTTAAATAATGAAATAAAATATTTAATATTTTTGTAGGAATAAATATAAAATTATGTTGCTGTTGATTTATAAGATTTCTTAACACATAAACTTTATGTATATCTAAATTTAATGTTTTTATTGTTGAAATTCTAATTTATTGCAATAAATTTTTGTATTTTTTATTTTATAGAAATACATAAAAATCAAAGTATGTT
>JAQMYL010000002.1:27729295-27740776 GCA_030014365.1 Clarias pachynema | reverse complement strand
TTATTTTATAGTTTTGAAATCCCCAGTATTGTTGTAGAATGTAGAAAATAAATCACTAAACAAAAACAAAGAAATTGTCTCACTCACTCATCGTCTATACCACTTTATTCTTGATTAACAGGGTTGTGTGGGGCCTATTCCAGGAGACTTACACCATGACGAGGCGAAGTACACCATGGATGGGGTGCCAATCCATTACAGGGCACACGCATGCTCATTCACACACTATGGGCAATTTGGGAACACGAATTAGCCTAACTTGCATATCTTTGGACTGTGGGAGGAAACCCACCAAACACGGTGAGAACATGCAAACTCCATGCACACAGACCCAGAGGAATCGAACCCGGACCCTGGAGGTTCAAGTTGACAATGCTAACCATTATACCACCATGTCTGGTTTTTGTTTTTTGGTAAAATTTTGTTGTGTTCGAATTACTCTTAAAGTCGAGTCCTGAGGAAAATGAGAAATCAAATCAAAATCTGTTCACAAATCAAACCTGAAATCCTTCCCCAAGATCCCATTTTAAAAATGCCCTTATTATCCCGCAGTGCAATATTACTACTAACCCTTATTTCTGAGAACTGTCCATTAGTAACGAAGAAACCTTCTATTGTAAAAGCTGGCATGAAGAGGAAAGCTGCAGGGGGCGTCTGCTTGGCCGATGATCCATCCTTCAAGCGTGGTGAGGTGAGTCATTAAAGCCTCTTTCATCCGTAAAGAGATTTTGCCGAGAAAATTGGCATACTTCTGGAGATTTCCTGAGCTCCTGTAGGGCTTTTGACAAACTCTCCAAGCCTCTCTTGAATCTTGCCAATCTCGGCAAAACGTGTCAATTCTTTCAAAGACTTTTCATTAAAAAAAAAAAAGATACATTTCTATCTTAGCACTCTGCTGGCACTTGTAGACTCCGCACTCCGGGGCACTCCCAAAAGTTGCAGAGCTCTCCAGGTTCTTGCCGATCTTGTTGATGCTGGACAGCGATGGCGAGACTGAGGTTATCGAAAAGTAATCAAGGAAAATTCCTACAAGTTCACTGAGAAAGCATTTTATACTCAGTGAGAGTTCTGGTGAGATCGAGGAGAGTGAGAGGAGAGGACTTTACAGGTTGTAGATGAGGGTTGGCGAGATCATGAAGGTTGCTGGTGAGAACTCTTGCTAGGGGCCCGCGGGACACATTCGGAGCTACTTTGTTCTCTTGTACCCTACTTGTGATGCTCTCGCCAAGCTTTCCTCCGAGTTGCGCCTCATTTTCACCATTCACAAAAGCACGAGACCGTACAGTACAGTACTGTATGCTCACTGTACCTTCGCCGGGGACTCCTTGTTCTCCTTAAAGCTATCATCAAATCTGTACGCCCATGATGTAACACCTTTTTGTTTTCTTGCCAAAATTGCTCTCAATTATATTTCTTGTCAGACTCTTATATGTCTGAAAGAGACTTAAGCTCTGCAAAAGAAAACATGTACAATGCTATTAGGTGATTCATTCACTGTTGAAAATATCCATCTTCCCTCCATGTCTTTCCAGAAGTTATAAGGGGTCTGTTGTCAGATTTATCAATCTAAAGATAATCTGATCCATTTCTTTTACTAATTCAAGTGAAAAACATTATAGACATTTGTATGCGAACCAGGTTGTACAGTACAGTATAAAGTGCATAGAGGCTGAAATGCAAATTTCTAAATCCTCTAAAATCTCTAAGTGCTTTCTGTTCAAGGCTACTGTCTCCCCACTGCTGTGCAGGTATGAATGTGTTACATCAGTTCATTTATAACCGAGCAAAAATGGATGCCCCACTTGTGGTTGCACAAAAGAAGAGCAGCTTGATATGATTTTTCTGGTCTGACGGTGTACCTGGTAGAATTTGGACTGATACTCTAAGGAAGGTGAAAGTTTCTTAAAAAGAATCATTACTGGTGACGAGACACGGATTCATCACTACGAGCCTGAGAGTAAACGGCAGAGTATGGAACGGAAACATCCTGACTGAGAACAAGTTCAAAGGTCATTCTCAAAAACCAGTATCTAAATGATAACATGAAAAAATGTCAACAATCACGTTAGATGCCTATTGAAGAGCTGGAGCCTTTGAGGTGTTTGAGGTGTTAAAGCATCCTCACTATAGTGTCCTGATCTTGCTTCTTCGGACTTTCACATGTTTGGTCCCCTGAAAGCAGCTCTACGAGGACGAAGAATCACTTCTGATGAAGAGGTGAAGACAGCAGTGCATTCATGGCTCACAGCTCAGCATAAAACATTTCATAATGTGGGAATACGAAAGCTTGTTGACCGATGGGCGAAGTGTATTGAAAAGCAAGGCGTTCATGTCCAAAAATGGTGTATTTATCTTTTCTAAAAGTTAACTAAAACAAATTCCACAGCCAGAGTGCGGATAATTTTTGACTCACCCTCGTGTTGTGAAAAGGTCAGTGATTTGTTCCTACAGGCAAATCCATGTTCATAATGACAATTTCACAAGACGTCACGATAAATGCACAAACGTTTGGCAAATAATTCACAAAATAATAATTAATTTCCAGAGAGTGTAATTTTGGTGCTTTTAGTATATCTGAGTTTTTATTATTCAGCATAGACTTTATTACGTCAAAAGATTTACCTGAAATGATTTGCAGCCCTCATCAATCAAGCTAAATAAATGTACATATGAATAGCATTTAGTTATCACTTTAGTTAGCATATATTTAATAAGACGTCTGGGAATTAAATTGCTAGAAAGCATCTGGAGCAAAGAGATATCAGCTTCTTTTGTTCTAATAATCTTCAATAATGGGGCACCAGCTCGCTGGAGTTTGCTGTTACGTTTTCAGAATTTCTGCTACAAGCTGACAGGTAGAAAGGGAACATTAATCTCCTGTCTCAGACATGATCGGTGACATGAATACAAATCTGATTATAATAGTGGGAGAATGACGGGACAGGGCATGAGACATTGTCCCAGCCCAAACATCAGATAATCAGATTTATCTGCACTCTTGTATTTGCAACACAGACACTTTAACATCATAATCAGATACCAGTAAGCTCTGTGTAGACATAACCTCTGCCCTAAACTGGATTTTACGCCTTCTTTCTATGCACTCTATACATTACTGCATTACTGTGTGTATGTACTCTACATATGTATATCCCTTGTCCTGTATTATTTACACCAACATGTTATAACACCAGTTTAAAGCACATTTTATAATGAAATGTTCAGATCTGAGACTGGATGAACTAATCAAAACTTTCTCGGCTGCGTTTAACTGCAAGGAAAAACATATCAGGAAATCGAATTGTTGTTGAGTCCATGGACTTGCTGAAATGGTTAGGTGTCGTGGTGACACCCAAAATCTAATGAGACTCAGAGTTATGGTCCATGTACAAAAAGGTTTATCTGGAACACAATGTGAAATCTCGAATGTGTGAATTCGGCTTAGTGAATGTGAGTCTACAGTATCAAGTCTGTCTATGTTAATGTAATCTGAAATGGCAAAACATGTACAGAAGACGTGGCCAGAAACATAAGACTCAGCACCAAGAAATATTAGGTATGACAAGACTTTTCATAAACCAGAAACAATAAATGCTTTATTGCTTATACCCACATTCACTAAGCTGAATTTCCTACCGACTCTACACCAGTGCAAATTCGTTACGACCTCAAAGTACAAAAAGTTCGTCTGGCAAAAATTGACGAAATGACTTTTTTTTGTTAAGGCCTTGGTTTTGATTGATAAGCACCGTTATTGAGTCGTTATCGATTAAGCATTAGTATCGCCTTCTTACATACCTGTTTAGCAGCCGAACATCCTCGTATTAAAAGTAGATGAAAGTAATGACAAAGTTAAGCGATGATTAAACACGACTCAAAGATATATTACATGTTAAAGTCCGATGCACGACAGAAATTGTTTTAATCTAAAATGTCTGTGGTTTGATCATTTCTGTTAATTTCATAATATACTCTGATGACAAATTTACCATATAGTATCCAATTCATTTTATTTCATTCAAAACTATGGAAAACGAGTAAAAAATTCTTTCATAAATTGAAATATCATTATAATATTTTTACAATAAAAACACATTGTGCAAGTTACAGTACATGATTTTTTTTATTTACATTTACAACAAGAAACATATTGTTAATTACAAAAATATAGGATGCCAAAGGCGTTCTCAACAACAGGTCTCCCCCTAGAGAGGGTTTCGTTTCATTAGGTTTCTTTATTAATTCTTTAAGACTCGTATAATATCGTTAAAGTCCTTAACGACTCGCTATTGAAATGTTACCATGTCGCTAACACTGTTATTGTCTCCAGTCAAAATTCGCTATAAAGTAATTTTCATGTCCTTACAAAGTTATTTAAATGATTAACGGCTTGATGTGGGGTAAATACCAAAATGAAAAATGAACCAAATTGGTAACGACTTTGGGAGATGTCAATAGCAAATTCAACTCATTGAAAAGGGGGTATCAAAAACCAGGAAGTGGACAGGATGTAATTGTTAGAGGTTGTGATTAAACTGCCCCCTCTGCTGGCAAGGAGGAGACGTGTCCTGTCCCTGGAATTTTTGGTCGTCAAAACATGGTGGTTACACTCATTTGTAACCACATTGTTACGGATATCTGGATAACGCTGGCATTAGGTTGTTTTTGAAAGTTTGAGTTACTTTGATGAACTGAAGTTGAAACAACTTTGACCTGTACATGACAGTTGTGTAACGTCGCCCCATAAGAATTTCAAAACAATATTACTACCAAACTGACGGCCAAAACAGAAGAGAACACTGAGTGCAGACTGTGGACAATAGACAGTATGGACAACGGCAATTTTAATTAAGTATTAAATTGAAAAGCAGCCACACCCGGCTTAAAAATGTCTGAGATCTGTTCTATGAAAGCGGACATACATCATATTACAGTAGAGAAAGAAAATGAAACAGAGAAGGAACATACGAACACTAAGAGACGCGTGACATGAGATACACGCGTATAGATACACGTTGTGTCCGTCCTGATCTCTGATCGATTACAATTTTGTTGATTTGAGGTTGTATTTGTAACATTGGGTTTGGGTCATTCATTTAACATCTGATTTCATCAAAGTCAATTTAACTTGAAGTGTTAAGTCAATGCATTAGACTCCAAACATGGTTGTGATGGACTCGCATTCACAGTTACACTAACAGACACAGTAGATAAGGACTCCCAAAACCACAAACACACACAGTTTGCTCTGTCAAAAATTGTCCTCACTACAGTTATATTAAAACTTTTTCATTTTCAGCGCTTTCCATTCAAGGCTACCGTCTCCCTGATCACTGCTGTGCAGGTGTGAACGTGTTATATCAGTTCATTTCGTAACTGCGTTTAAAAACGGATGCCCACTTGTGATTTGCATGAAAGAAGAGCAGCGGGATTCAAATGATTCATTTTTTGTGGTTGAAAGGTGTACTGAATGGGCGATGGTATTTTGTTAATTATTTTGATTACATGTTTGGTTCAGTTCGCCTGCATTTGCCTCCACAATTCTGTTCCTGACAGTGAGAACCGGTAAAGTCCTTCAAATTGCATACAGAACTTTATAATCAGTCGTGGTTTTTTTTTTTCTTTTCTTTTCAAAAAATCAGACCATAAAGAAAAAAACTTTATAGTTTACATTAAATATGGTTGTGGCATTTACAGAAAACATTAATCCTGCTGCAAACATTAATACTGTTGCTGTGGCTATACCGAAAGGGCACATACGCCTTATCCTCTGATCCTTTAGCTCTTAATCAACATGATCATTTGACTTGGTGAGTGATGTTACAAAAAAAATAAATAAATAAAAAATCCTGTTTGTGTTATTTCTGGTTTTATGTACCTACATGAAACTTTATTGATATATGTAATCAATAATCAATTCATCAATCAGACACTCAATCAAGTGAAAAAGAATCACACACTTCACATGGAATAGCACACAGCCTTGTTTACCCCTGTAGGAGAGCTATAACAAAAAGATTAGATCATTTCCTCTGAGCTTCGCACCGATCCTTAATCACACTTTCTGTATCGCACAGTACTTCAGGGCCGGTGGGAAGACGAGCGCGCTCTACTTTCTCCCTTTTGAATATTCATGATGTATACAGATGCTTACACGCACCCAGGATTCGTTGCAAATGTTCGCCTAAATTATTGCAGAAAAGACTGAAATAACTTGTCCAGGTCACGGAGTTGCGTTAGGGCTCCCACTGCTGTCATTGTGGCATTATGACTGTCTGAATTTGTCTTGCGGGTAATGAAAGGTGTGACACACCATGACAGATGTCTTTACAGGTAGCACACATCACACACTTGTATAGCATTGAGAGTTATGAACATCGCCCTGACCCTTATTGCTTTCACGGAGGCAGAAAGTTCTTCCCTTAGGTGTGACTGAGTATTATTAATGACCTGTGAGAGTTCATGCCGTGCCTCACGACTGTGCTGTGTCTGCAGAGGGAAGCCTGAATCGACTGGCTTTTATTTCACCATTTGTCAAAAACTAATACAAAACTTTGCTTTGCTTTCTTAATACATTATTTATGACCTAAGGTGTTTTAACGCTACTAAATCCTTATATACAGTAAAACTTTCTTTTAGTCAAACCTGTACTACCTGCCCACTCCTAACACAGCGTTTAATTCATTGTCTTATAATGACTAACCTGATATTGACTCCTCTGTGCATTATACTGTACCTTATCCTCTCTACTGCCTGCCTTGCAGGAAATATGAACACACTTTAGACATTTATCTGTGAAGAAAGGTGAGATCTTGTTTGAGATTTGGTTTGAGAGAGCGCTGATAAAAGACTGCTTGCAGTCTAAAGCTGCAAAGATCACTCACTCACTCACTCAGCGTCTATACCGATTTATCCTGTATACAGGGGGAGCCTATCCCAGGAAACTCCGTCCAGGGCATGAGGTGATATACATGGCACGAGGCGAGGTACGTCCATGGTGTCAATCCTTCGCATGGCACACACACACACACACACACACACACACACACACACACACACACACACACACACACACACACACTACAGGTAATTTGGGATTGCCAATGAGCCTAATCAAACCTAATCAAACCTAATCAAACCCGGACACTGGAGGTACAAGGTATAAGATATTTCAGGTTAAAAAAAAAAAGGTCTGCTATTTTTTCTTTAACTTTGTTATTATTTAACTATTTAATTCTTCATCAAGCTACAGTAACACGGATCTCAGAGCTTCCGCAAAGTGTATGCGTGTTAAAGCAAAAGCTGAAATCCCCCATAGATAATGCTTTTTTTTTTGTATGCCATTAGATTCACTCCCTTTCCAAACACGCCGTTTCAGTGTCTATTTAAATGAGATTCCTGAGCCACACCCTTCCGTTGTGAATTGGCCTTAAGTGAAGTCATTAATCACGATATTTTAGCACGTCTGAGTGCTTTAACGACAGATTTACTGTTAGACGACTACTCCAATAGCTGTGCTAAGCAGCCAGCCTGGAACCATTTCCCTTTTACATGAGGTTACATTAGGGGACCTTCTGTCCTGGGGCCCTACACAGCTGCCTGCCTTACTGTACCTGAAGCTATACTCTTTTATTTGTCCAAACAAACACATTTTAGAGGGAACAAAAACTCAGGGTAAACAAGTCACTTTTTTCACCATTATTACAGCTGAAACTGAAACTGCAACAAAACTGCTTGTAGTGGGGTCAAAAATGTTAGCCTCTAAGGACTCTAAGGGTGTTTCACTCTTTTTAATCACCTCTCATGGCTGTCACTGATTGGCTGAATGAATCGTTTCATTATGCTTGTTAGGGCTAATTGGTCTTAGCCCTCAGCATCATTTTATCCAATACTGATTTTCCTTACAACTGGTGGTGGTGGTGTTGTGCTCAGTTCTGGACGGGTCCGAACTAATCTACTTGTTAACCACTGATGTAAAGATAAACAAATTATTAAAAATATTATTAGTTTAAAAAAAGAAATCTTTGAGTATTTCTTATGAGCACTCTTAATGTAGCTGTGATGCAACAGATGCAAAAGTTTGCACGATCGTGCCATCGCGTTCACCGTGTTTAGAAAGTGACAGCATGGGATTTGAATACATCTCATTTGTTTTTGCTTTGCTTGAGTGAGAGTGAAAGGCTTTTGACAGAACATAAATCTAACACATTTACCGCCTAATAAAGACATTGTATTTTGTTAAAGTGGACAAATAACTGCGTGTGATGCATGCCTTTTGTGCATTGTGAATTGGCCTTAAGTGAAGTCATTAATCACGATATTTTAGCACGTCTGAGTGCTTTAACGACAGATTTACTGTTAGATGACTACTCCATATACTCAATTTTATGAAGTACTAGGTGCTGGTAATGGCTCAAATAGTATATCTGTCACCCCCGGGCCACACATTAGCTTAATGTCATAGCTTAAGCACATTAACCCTGGTGCCACGTAAAGTCAAAATCTTTCTAATTTCGATAGATAAGTACGGACACCTTTGAAGGCTAGTGCCATCATTAAGTAGCAGTTTCCTCCAGCATTTGGAAATTGATGCCTCATTTAAGATAAATTCCTCCCAGAGTCTCAATAATTCTTTCTTTCTTTTTTTTTTTTTTTTGGAGTTGTGTGTCTGATTTTTACGAACACCACATTTCTTTGGTGTGAACGATTTATGAAAAGTGAGGCCCGTGGATACTTTGGTCTTGGATCGAAAGAACAGAGGACTTTGATCTGGACTGAAGAGCCTCTGATTAGACACATTGATGATTAAATATATACAGCTCTTCAAGATGGACCTCAGGACACAGGAGTCTGTGAAGTCGGTTTACCAGGTCTGGGAAAAGTCCAAGCATCAGGTGTACACTGTGTGTATGTGTGTGTGGTCTCTTGAGTCCTTCTTCATGAACTAAATTTAGTTCTGAGGTTTTTGAAACTAATGACTCACTGAGAAAACACATAATGATATTCATGAAAGATTGTTGTGGCATTTTCAAGAAATATTAATAGCACATCCTTCTTTGAGGTTTCATTTTTTTTCTTGACCCTGGAGAAAAACAAAGGTCTTAGTCTTTTGAGACTCCATGTGAGAATGTTAATAAAGCAGCAGTCAAAAGTAGATATAATTTATTTATTAATAATACTATATCGTTTTACATCATTTTAAAGAGATTTCTACTTTCTACTTTATGTATATCTCAAAAAAATCTAATATTTACGAACACATCTTACCTTTTGTATTTACGTATTCATATTTTTATCCCATGTACCAATTAAATCACTTGTATTTCTAATTTAATTACATAAGAAGAGACTTTACAGAATGAAAGTGTGAAATGGGAAGTATAATAATATTAAAGTGTAGAAGTGTAAAAATATAGTGTTGGGTATGATAGCAACAATATGATTTAAGACATGGAACGTGTGTCAGTAGCAGTGTGATTGTCCACGGCCTAAAGTACAAGATAGTCTTCATTTTATGTCCAAATATATGCAAAACAATTTATGCGAGAAATGTGCTACATCATAATTCTGATGTCCTAGCAGGAATGTAGGGTTTGTGTGTTTATTGTGTAAAAAATTTAAATATACATAATACATTAAATATAAATAATGTATAATAAAATAATATATAAAATAATACAATAGTGCATGGTGGCTTAGTGGTTAGAGCTGTCGCCTTGCACCTCCAGGGTCCGGGTTCGATCTTCAGGTCTGTTTGCATAGAGTTTGCCTGTTCTCCCCGTGCTTGGTGTGTTTCCTGCGGGTACTCCTGTTTCTTCCCACAGTCCCATAGGCTAATTGGCGTTCCCAAATTGCCCATAGTTTGTAAATGAGGGTGTGAGTGTATGTGTGTGTGTGGCCTGCAATGGATTAGCACCCTGTCCAGGGTGTCCCTGCCTTGTGCTCAAAGCCTCCTGGGATAGTCTCCGGGCCCCCTGCGACCCTGAATACAGGATAAAGCGGTATAGAAGATGAATAAATGAATGAATAAAATATTACATAATACGTTAAAGATACTATGATGAAAAACATTACTTATTAAAAGTCAACCAAGCTATGGTTGGATTTAGCTAGATTCCATACTTTTATGTATTATTTTTAAACATTTATGCCGATTTAATTGTGGACACTTAATAGCACTTAAATCGATCCACAGTTGACTCCATGACATCAAACTTGGGCTGTCAGAAAACTGTCTCTGTGTGAATGAGAGTAAAGCAGAATGCATTATGTTTGGCACCTCCAATTTTTCTAGTTTTATCACTGCTGGTCTTGATTCTCCGGTTCCTCATTTAAGCCAAGCAGTCAAAAATTTGGGGGTGACTTTAGACAGCAGTTTAAACTTTCAGACACACATTGACTCTGTTGTCATGGCAGACTTTTTTCATCTTCGCCTCAACAAAATAGAGCCTTACTTTCTGCTAACCAAAACCTGCTAGTGGTCCCTCGGTCAAGGTGCAAACAATGGGGTGATCGCTCTGGAACACCATTCCACTCCAATTTGGAGTTATGTAACATTACGGACCTCCCTACGTTTAAAGCAAAACTAAAGACTCTTATTTAGAATGGCTTTTAATATTCTATAATTTTATGTTGTTGTTTGTTTTATTATAATTTTATGATTTTTTTATTTATTATTCTAATTATTCTAATTATTATATTTTTCATTTCCATTTATTTCTTTATAATTATGTGTTTTATTTTGTTTTTGTATTTTGTTTATTTCTATTTTTATTGCCACTTTATTGTCATTTTTAGTGCTGTTAAGCACTTTGGTTCAACTTAGGTTGCTGTAAAGTGCTATATAAATAAATGTTGATTTGATTTAATTTGAATTAAATTCTTTATAAAAAGGTATGACGTATGACTAAATAATGACTAAATATTTTGACTTTTTTAATTTAATACCTATAGTGTGACATAGCTTTTCATTCAGTTAAAATCACAAGACACAAAAACATCCCCAGCATTTATTAAACATTTTAGGGCTATTACGCTAGTAAGCTAGCCACCTAGCTAGCTTTTGTAGTTTATATTTTCAGTGTGAGATTTTTTTTCTCTCTTTATTTTGAGACACTTCATGCTATGGCAAGTTAAGTTAAATTATTTCTGCTCCTTGTGTGATTGCTTTTTACAGTATTTTCAGAGCAATTTTATGCTGTTTGGAGAAAACCCTGCTAGCTGAGATAGCCTGCCTCTCCTGAGGTAAACATTTGGTTATAAAGATTAAAGATCATGCTAGCTTGATTTAGCAACAGGCAACAAATATTTGAGTATTTGTCATGTGTGTGTGTGTGTGTGTGTGTGTGTGTGTGTGTAAAGCCAGTAAATGCTGTCCTGTTTATGTGTGTATTAGCACTGCAGTTAGGGTTACCACTTTTCATACAAAAAAATAAGGGACGCATACTGCAGCGGGGGCCACATCCCTTGGGGCCAAGACCA
>JAQMYL010000002.1:27694341-27707384 GCA_030014365.1 Clarias pachynema | reverse complement strand
TATCGGCGAGTACTGAAATGCAAGTACTCGTACTCGTACTCGTTTTCCAAAAAAGTGGTATCGGTGCATCCCTACAATTTGCATAATTTCATTGTACTATAATGACAGTAAAGCTATTTTTAACCATGTGAAGGGTTTTACACACAGTTTCACTCTTATAAAACCAAATAAACTGAATAACATTGATTATCAATTAACCTGGTGACAGAATTATGGATATCCAAGGCTTATTTAGGCATGTGGGGACCAAAGGCCAACCCATCTGCTCTGATCTCACAGAAAAGCCAATGTAGTACAAACTGCTGAAAAGTTAATGCTGTCTGTTATAGAAAGGTACCAGAACTCCCAGTGCATCACAGCCTGGTGTGTTTGAGCCCAAGCAGGCAAATGTTGTTAATCCATCCTCTAAATACATCAGTTCTCAATCCTACTGAGAACCCACATGGGATTCACCGGATAAACAAGCCCAATCCCAGGAGCCCCCACCCCGCAACCCACAGCACACAGCCAGAGCTCCTGCAGAGCCACAGCTACACGCCGGTGGCACAAGGAGAACTTACACAATACCGAGCTTAATGCTTCGGGTGTTAATAATGTTAATGTAATTTATGCAATATGGAAAGTCCCAGCAAAATAAATATTGAAAAAAAAAAAAAAAACTTTGTTCATTTATTATTTACATTTTATTTTTCCAGACAGAAATTTTTACATACAATTTCAAAAGGCCTACTTAGTCATGTAAGGCCTCATTATAATATTGAGATAGAAATACAGCAAAAAGCTGAAAAGAAAAATATAGAGTACCAGTACCAGATTCTGCAAAGGAGAGTGGCACTAAACATTTCTCCTCCCCCCCGCCCCCCCTTTTTTTTATTTTAAGAGTTTACACAGGAGAGCAATTTGAAAAATGCCGATTGAGGGATTTTTATACACTTTGCATATATTTGCATTAATTGATATTGCACGATACTTCCGGTTTAGGGAAAATCCTGCAAGTCAGGGACATTTTGCAATAAAAATCCAACGTTTTTATGCCTGCGTCGTATTTATTTCATACATTTACTACCCCAGAAAAGCCATTTAGGTGCTGTATATGTGAAAACCTGTTTAGAGGATCTATGTAGAACTGTTGCATGCTTACATCTGTTTTAGTCTTTTCAATGCCTTGTTTTTGCCTTGTATTTACATTTAGGTATTTTGGCAGACGCCCTTATCCAGAGCGACCTGCTACATTTTTTATCTCATTATACATCTGAGCAGTTGAGGGTTAAGGGCCTTGCTCAAGGGCCCAACTGGGACAACTTGGTGGTCGCAGGATTTGAACCTAGAACCTTCTGAACCGTAGCCCACTGAGCTACCCCTGACATATTTTGCAGGAAGATTGCTTCTCCAACCGTGAAGGTTTTCTATGTGGTATTAAATATATATAAGCACGGGTGTTGTATTATTGGCAGGTACGATCCAATACAGCAGTATGACATTTTGGAGGTTGCCATGGAGAGTCCGGATTGAGCATTGAAATGCATCCTCATCATTAATTCAAAAACCCTGTTTCCATCAGCCTTGATTGCATTTTCTCTTAAACACCATGCCAATATGAAATATTTAGGACATTCTTGACATCCATCTAGGTGTCCTCACATGCAGAATAAAAGGTCACGTATAAATATGTCCATAATCCACCGTTCTTTAGGAATACAATTGTCCAGGCTCTGGGTTGGGAACGATGCCATCGTTCCGCTATTCTTTCAGAGCCACGGGAGGCTTTAAATGCTCCTCCCTTACACAGGGTTTCCTCAGAAATGCTCTTTAATCTCCCCAGACATCGGAGAGTCCATCTCGTTCGAAATCGAGTGTACTACTCGCAGCACTTCTTGATTGAGACGTTAATGTGTGTTTTCCCAGTGAGCCCTCTGGGCTGAGGCTGAGTGGCCTTGAGGATGGGAGCCACAGGGATGTTCGCCGGATGATATCATCTCATAAAATATTCACTCTGAACAATGCTTTAGCTAACGCCCACATCATTTCCTTTCCTTTATCTCAGTGTGCCTCTCTTCGTCTTGTTCATTCGAGATCTTACGCTGGAAATAGTAATTCAGAGATCAATGTACATTTAAATTAAGGGCTGAATTTCCACTTAAGTAAAGCATTAGTTCTGGAATGACCCACTGATTGCATAAAAATGAAGGGCGTTCATGTCGAAAGAAAATTCGGATAAATGAAGGCTTTAAACCAGTAGACAAGAGTTCAAGCATCGTACGGTGATGAACTCAACACACACTCATTCACCAACACCACGTGTACATTACCGGAACTCGGGAGGAGCTGACTTTCAGACAATAACTCGATGGACGACTCGCTAAAGCAGATGCTAATTGCATTTGCAAGTTGTAAGCAGATTGTTTATGCACATATAGACTTATAAAAATGAAGCAACTTAGCTTCCCGGTAACAGTACACTGTAACTTAATGTACGCAACTTTTTGCAGACACTAAACCAATGCACTTCCGATTACAATCAGCACTGGCTATGGAAGTAAATCATACTCAGCACACTAGCAGTAGTTTAAAGGCAGGATAGAAAAAAACAAAAAACAAAGTTTTACAGATTTCAAGTTATTATAAGATAAATGCATGAGCCTTTTTGTGGGAAATATAGTTCTATATTAATTATATAATTAGGGCCGGGACTTTAACGCGTTAATTTAGATTAATTAATTACACAAAAATAACGCGTTAAATTTTTTTTAACGCATTTTAATCGCACTTATTTTTGCACCGCGGAACGTTTCTCACTGGATNNNATATTATTACAAATATTTATATGCGATTAAAATGCGATTAATTTCGATTAATTAATTACAAAGCCTCTAATTAATTAAAAAAAAATTTTTTATCGAGTCCCGGCCCTATATATAATATAAATACAATTTATAGATGTCATGTTTCATAATTACAATTCATAGATTTCAAAAAATGTCAATGTCACTGTAATAGGTAATATGTATGTCACTAATTTTATTTATCTGAATGCTTTTTTTATGCCTTTTTTATAGAATAAAAAAAAATATATATATATATATATATATATATAATATATATACTTTAATGAAAAGAAATATTGACTTTGTAACTCAACATTTAGTTCATTAGACATATTTATGGTATTTAATCGAAATATATAATATACTTATATATATATTTATAGCATTTAAGAGAAAATGTTTAAATGAAAGGTTGAAATGGTAGAAACAAAAAAACAGAAATTATGGTCATATCAGCTGGAAAATAATTCATTAATCAATAAAATATGTACCTTTATAAAATGTATATTAAACAATAAGGCAAATTATGGCAGATTTATATTAAATTCCTTTAACAGATACTATATGTTCATTTATGAACTTAATTTACTGTAGTAACATGGACATTACAGTACATAAAAATAAAATGGTGTAATGCTGTATAAGGCTATATTTAAAATAAATAAAATTACTTTTTATTTGGTCTTATTAACTTTAATAGAACGCTTTATAATGTACAGTACTGTAAGTGATAACAGGAACCCGTTTTCTGGATGTTCTACAACATTAAGTATTTTTTGTTAACTATAAATGTATAAAAAGTCTAACCTGTTATTAGTTCATACGTAACAGGTGTACAGTAACTGTTGATCATTTACAGTAGTTTGTAAGGAATAAAGCACTTTGTGGTTTACTGTTCTAAGAACGTACTGTATACAGATTTAATGGCGGAGGGATTTAATTGACGGCGCTAACTTTATATTTTTTATTTAATGTCCATCTATTATGTCTTGTGCATGTAACGAGATAGCAACCGACACATCTGCCTTTCCAGATCATTAGGTCCTGCTGGTTTCTTCCAGTTTACTAAATACTGTATGATTGGACAACTGGAACCTTTGGGATTAGATGAGCGGTCTGTAGAAAAATCTGACCCATAAGAAATTTTACCATGGTTTAGATGGTATGAGATACCATGGTAGACTAATAAGACCATTTTTGACAGTACCATGGTACTTTTGTGTTAATATAGTTTTTATACTACACTATGGTAGTATAAAAATAACACGGTATTTTACACGGCGGTAATACTAACACGGTACCCACCAAAGTGCCATAGTACTAGCCCTGGTTTTCTATAAAGTCCTATGCTGCCTACTATGGTAATGACGAAAGTACCACTGTAATACTATAGCATATTATTATTTATAGCATAATATATATTTACCCTGGTGCACTATTGTATATACCATAATAAACCAGTGTGATACCTCCGACATTACCATCATGGTAGGCACCATACTGTACGTTACCATGAGAGTGAATGTTTTTGCTCACTTTGTGTTAGAAGAAAAGGAGTACATCTGCCACTGCTACTAAATCCTAGGCTGAGCCAAAAGATTTTTAAATGAGACGCCTCCACACTTCTGGCTTTGACCCTGGGCAGAATTTATCGGCTTCTGAGGGAAAAAAAAAAAAAAAAAGGAAAAATCTTGGCATGGCAAGTGTTGCGGCTATAGGATTTCTTACCGATCGTAGTCCATCACTGCTATTAACAGACTTATTTGGTCTATGTTCTCAGGAGGGACATCGAAAACTATGGCTTCGTTGTAAATGGGGTTTAGAGTGTTCCTCTTGGTCGACGTTTTCCGCTTTTTTAATCTCCGTCCATCACACATGAGGGAGACTTTCACGTAAGGGTCTGCAACGGATCATAAACATCGAATGACCTTTTGAACAATTCATAATTATTAAAACATGCATAATACCTTTAAAGTGAACATTCTCTTGTGTTTTTGTGAAACGCATGTGCAACAAAATACGCAACAAAGCAAACATCTGCCCAGAGGCATAGTGACAAATAAGACATGGACATCATTCATCAAGAGCAAAAGTTTGCACACACTTAGAGCAAAAAAAATAAATAAATAAAAT
Source organism: Clarias pachynema (assembly GCA_030014365.1). Taxonomy (NCBI): domain Eukaryota; kingdom Metazoa; phylum Chordata; class Actinopteri; order Siluriformes; family Clariidae; genus Clarias; species Clarias pachynema. The sequence goes on along the minus strand of JAQMYL010000002.1, from coordinate 27,702,426 downwards.
AAATAATAATAGCATGCTAGGTTTTGATGATGATGATGTGTCCTCTGGGCAGCTTTTGACTGAATGACATTTGAGCTAGCATTATCACTTCACAGCGCCAGGGTCCTTGGTTCAGCCATGACTTTGGGTTATTGTCACCTACTGTTTCCCACTCGCTCATTGTGTATACAGCTTTATCTTATATACAGGGTCGTGGGGGGCCTCATTCACACACTACGGGCACTTTGGGAACGTCAATCAGCATAACCTGCATGTCTTTGAACTGTGGGAGGAAACCGGAGTACCTGGAGGAAACCCACCAAGCACCGTGAGAACATGCAAACTCCATGCATACAGACCTGAGGCGGGAATCGAACCCATGACCCTGGAGGTGCAAGGCGACAGTCATAACCACTATGTCACTGTGCCACCCAACTAGATGTGAATAAGTTTGTTGCCATGCTGATAAACGTTTTTTAGTTTCAACCAATAAACCTGACTAAGTCGATCGTTTCATGTTGTGTTTTACACAAAGACTCACTCACTCACTCACTCATCTTCTATACCGCTTAATCCTGTATTTAGGGTTGCAAGGGGTCTGGAGCCTATCCCAGGAGACTTAGGGCACGAGGCAGGGTACACCCTGCCAATCCATTGCAGGGCACACACACATAAACTCACTCACACACTACAGGCAATTTGGGAACGCCAATTAAACTAATCTGCATATCTTTGGACTGGGGGAGGAAACCAGAGTACCCGGAGGAAACCCACCAAGCACGGGGAGAACATGCAAACTACATGCACACAGAGACGGGAATCGAGCCTGGGCCGGGAATCGACCCCGGATCCTGAAGGTGCAAGGCGACAGTGCTAACCACTACACCACCTTAGACAAAGACTAGTACGCAAAAATATTATGGTTAGTTTTTCCTTGATGGAGGCATTAACGAAGACTTGGAATACCTGAGGCTCCTGTGATGTCCATGGCTTTCAGGTTCCTAGCTTTGATGATCGTAATGGTCAGTCGGCCCGCGGTCGGAAGATAGCAGAGTGAAAACATCAGGTCTCCCAAGTCCACGTTATCCTGCAACACACACACAGATATTCTCAACAACTAACGCCTTCTAATATGATACGTATTACAGTACAACATATCAAAGCAAATGATTTCCATTACGCCATGAAACAAATTGCTCTGAGCTCATTATCAGCGCCAGATAAGCAACGACACCCTCTCACGCTTTCTTCAGAAGGTGTCAGAAATCCAGATGAGATCCCTGATCTGATCAGGAGAGAAGAAAAAAACTAAAAGAAACCACCCAGCTGCTGGAACTCCCAAGTCCTGGAGCTACGGATGCCCTTCTGAGAGATTCTGACCCGAGGACGAGAGGAGGAGATAATCTGACCTGTGTAAACCTGACCAGTTGGTTGTGTTTAAACGCTTTCTGTTAATCAGGGAATCCTGCACCTTTGCCTACTTTCGATTTCCATTTGACACCCACAGGAGGAGCGGGGCGCTCTTATTAATTAACGCCTGTTTAAAAATAGGACAATTTTCACAAGAACACCACACAATGGATTCACAGAAACACAGAAGTGCCTTGATTACGAATAAAAAGGTAAGCAGTCCATAAGTAACGAGCGCTGGGGCTGTCTGACGTGGTGCCTCATGGGATTCATTTGTGCTGAAATTTTATTTGTGAGCTCGTATTCATTATTTAATTTAAAAAAACGTCAGTATGCTGCTGTAGAACTTTACCTCCATAAAGCAAGGATCTTCATATCCGGTTCCGGTATCCAGGACAGTTTATAATTCACCATCACCTAAACACACCCACTGGACCTGGCACTTAACAGATTTGTTGAATCCGCTTTTTTGAGCTAAAGAATCGTTCAAATGTGTCAGACACCAACCCTCTATAACTGGATTACAGAGTCCTGCTATAAAGAGTTTCACAATGAAATAAAGATATAAAAGGTGTATAATAAAGATACATTTTGTGGGCCGATTTCTTTGAAAGATGCACATGAGAGGTAATTATTTTATACCGAATACTAAACGAAGGATACAGTCTTATGCAAATGTTTAGGCACCCCTTGATAAATATCAGACTTTGGTGATTTTTTAATTGAAAAGATGTTAACAGAGTCTCTCTTGGAAATGGAAAAAAAATGCTTTGGGGTTGTGTTGCAGTTGGTGGCACTGGCAACATTTCACAGGTGGAGGGAAGAATAAATTCCACTAAATACCAGCAAATTCTGGAAGCAAACATCACACCATCTGTAAAAAAGCTGAAGCTGAAAAGAGGATGGCTTCTACAACAGGACAATGATCCTAAACATACCTCGAAATCCACTATGGAATACCTCAAGAGACGCAAGCTGAAGGTTTTGGAATGGCCATCACAGTCCCCTGATTTAAACATCATTGAAAATTTGTGGGTAGATCTTAAAAGAGCTGTGCATGCAAGACGACCAAAGAATATTACAGAACTAGAAGCCTTTCGCAAGGAAGAATGGGAGAAAATCCCAAGTACAAGAATTGAAAGACTTTTAGCTGGATATAAAAAGCGTTTGCAAGCTGTGATGTCTGCCAGAGGAGGTGTTACTACGTACTGATTATGTAGGGTGCCCAAACTTTTGCACAGTGCCAGAATAATGTTTTTATTTTTTTTTTTTTTATCTTTGTTCAATTTATGACATAAAAAGTTAATGTTTGCTGAAAATATTGTTTTCAATGAGACTGTATTAACATCCAAAAAATCCAACACCAAAATGTTATTTATCAAGGGGTGCCTAAACTTTTGCATTAGACTGTATAATGCTGGATATCCTTTGCGGCCCAACCTATCCCAAGATTCTTTGGGAGAGAAATGACGGCAAACACAGGACCCGAGGACATGTATTATGAAAATTAAGTACATCTTTTTTATAATAAACAAATAATTTACATGAAGTTCACTTAATGAGAGACACGTTTTCATAAAATGGGGTACGCTTATACGTATACAGCATTAACCATCGACATCCGCGGCCGACCTAGGCCAATATATTAACTATGATCTTTGTGATTTTACAGATAATTTATACAGCACTTCATATTTCACTGACACGACTGTAAGACCATAAACATCTGGGCTGGAGACACAAGTAGGAAGTCCTCCATAGTCAGCAAAGGCCGTATCACTATGAAGACCGCCTACACCGTGTTCTTTGACGGATGCGGTCCCCAGGTTGAGACATACCAAAAGAGTCTTGAACCTGGCCTTGTAAAATTCTCATTGTGTCTTGCTTTTGGTAAAAATATTGGCCTTCAGGCCCCCATCATCAGGAGATCGCTGGTACGATTCCCAGGTGTCGCTGTAGCCTCTCGCAGCTGATTGGCCGAGCTCTCTCAGCAGGGTGGGATGGGATGGGAGGCACATAGTGCTCTCACATCAATCACGGCTCTACAGCCAGTCATGGGCATCTCTGAGCTCACAGTCGTCAGACAGTCTTCGGCCATCCCTGACTGACTAGTAGTAGTAGCCTTAATGTGGGCGCCCCCTAGTGACGGGGAGGAATTGAACACGACTAAATTAGGGAGAAAATCTGAGAAAAAAAAAACAAAACAAAACGATCTTGGCCTTGACTCGACAGAGATATCCTCAAGCTTTAAATCGTCCATCCGCATCCTGGCTGTGCATCAGTGCATAAGTTGTAAATCATTCTGCACGTAAGCTTAAATTGCTTTCTAATGCGCACTTGCACAAGCACACAGATATAGCAGGAGAACTTCCACTGGCTCCTAATTATTCACTGATACACCTACATTAATGGAAACCACAAGATTAGAGCAGATGATAATGTTCCTAAGAGCAGATTAGATCTCGCTCTATGAATATTACCGAGAGTCGGATCGGTCTGTACCATCCTAATGCAGTCCTATGTGAAAGCCTTTCTCATGCTGTATATCTCAAGGCACTCATAGAGAATACAAATATCAATTCAAAAGGCCAACTTCTACTGAGATTCCGGACTCCTGCCTCACACATCCATCTCCTGCGTGTACCCGGAGAGCTCCAAGGGTGTATTAAGGTAAATGATCCCCTCGTTATGGGGGTTCGGGGAGGTCTGGGACCCTCAGGTCTTTCTCTCAGTAGGATATTTTATTTATTATCAGTAGTGAAAGGTCATGCAGGCCTAGGCGCAGAGACAGGCTCATTATCAGGATGAGTCCCCCTGACTGTGCCTGTCAGACTGGGAACAACGCTTATTACCACCCACCAGGGGGGACACGCTGCTGCAGCTGCAGTCAGGTACAATACATGTAGATTAATTTATAGCGACATTTAAACACAGAATATCAAGTACAGAGTTGGTGCAGGTGCTGAAATTGTTCACGAAAGTTTCTAGAAACTTCTAAAAATTTTATATTAACAGAAAAAGCCCACATCCAGGGTGAGTCTGGTTCGAACGCAAAAATCCTATTAAATAATATATAATGTTTTCTGTAAGTTCAGTTGTGGGTAGAAATGACATGATTATTCGAATAAGTCGTGTTAAATAAAGAGCAAGAGTTCACATCATTATTACAAACACTAATCACTAACTAAATTTTATAATTTTGTCCGTTGTAATTAAAGTCTAAAAGGGTGCCTATGAAGTGACTCTAATCTGTGATGTGTTTTCCATCATAAACAAAAGAGCAAAGGTTTTGCTTCATTTTCAACAAGTTAAAAATAGAGAATAAAGCCCTCGTATGCAGTTGCTGCCTACTCTATTCTAACGTCAAGTGGGAACCCAGGGGAGGATATACTGTAACTTCAGCTATTCTGAACTCCAAACTATGAATGTAACAGTCAGAAATGAATAATATGTTATATAGCACATAAACAGTCTATTCCAAAAGTATTGGAACAGCAAGGCCAATATAGTGGTACCTCGGCATACTGTATGAACGGCCCGGCCTAAAACTTTTTGGCTTAAAAAATTAAAATTTGAAAGAAATTTGCCTCGGCATACAAAGCACTTTCGGCATACCAGCGAACAAAACAAACACCGGCTAAGTTGCGTCAATGGGAAACCAAGCGAAGAGAGTTTACATACTATTTTGTGATTTTTTTTTTTTGTATTTTTTACATTTTGTGCAAGATTTAGTGAAGACATAGCATCATGGGTGTCAAGAATGTTAGCAAGGATGGTAGCAAGAATAAAGGGAGCCACTTTCTGTTCTGTTTTTAAAGCAGCCGGTGCCAAGCGGAATCATAAATTAACGTTAAGTGAGATTTAATGTCTACTAATTCCATATTTAACTTTATTTACAATCAACGTTTTTATTGTTTTTACATGCAAAAATAGGATTGTAGTGTTGGAAATTGGTAATATTGGTAATATTTTTGTGTGGCTGGAACAAGTTATCTGCATTTACATTATTTCCTACAGGAAAATGCATTTCGCAATTTTGCCTTAAGAACTCGCCTCCAGAACGGATTAAACTCGTATGCCGAGGTACAGCTGTATTTTGTTTTTTGTCATACATTGAAGACATTTGGTTTTGAGATTGAAAGGCAGATGTTACCCATGTTTTGTGGGTAATTACGCTTATGATCTATTGTCCTAATGTACCAAATGTATACTGTACAGTATAGTGTGCCATTCCAATGATTTTGGAGGGTACTGTACGTTATGGCTTTTATAGAAGCCTGGATGCTCCACATATAGGCTACATGTTTATTTAACATGCGAAGTGCCGTTTCACCAGTATTGTGTAACTGTGCGTAAACGTTTCTAGCCTCTTTCTGTCAGCTTGGCAAATCCAAGGGCTGGGCTTCTGCAAATCCACCGCTCCTCTCAGTCTCGCTAATTCAATCACGCCCTTCCGTCTGTAGACTATAGGATAACAGTCGCCTCCATTCTCATAAGCACTTAAATCAAGTCAGCTGTGAAATTATGGTCACTCGCGAGCTGTCAATGAGATTACAGCACGGTTGTGCAGAGGTTCAATATTGGCTAAGAGAGAGTGCAGGCAGTCCATCTTGGGTGATTATCTGGACTCACAAGTCCCTCTGGAGCTCCTCGAACACTTCTAGTCTGTTTTAAGAACCCTTTAAAGGTGTGCGTCATCGCAAAATACTGACACGGACTGCTTATGATAAGCACAAATGAATAGGGGTATGTACTGTAAGAATAATATAAATGTAACCAGGCTAACTTCATATCCCTGACTCTTAGCCAATGTTAGGCTACACTACAGTGGAAGGTGTTTATGTGATCTAATAAATATGTCTGTACGCATATGATTTATTAAAACAATACATAGTGTTTAAAAGGCTAATAAGTCAAAAGAGATGCTACCTATTATTGAGGAATTCTTTTCTTGATTTTAATTAAATGTTTTTTTTCTGTTGATTTTGCTATTTTTGTAATATCATTTTTATGTATATACTGTAGTTACAAAGCTGTTTATTAATACAAAACAGTAAATAAAGCAAACAAACAAAAAACTTAGCTACAAATATTTTACAATTTAAATTCCGAGATTCAATACTAGCTAACATTTCAGCAATTTGGAATAGAGCTGTTGTTAGTCAGCCCAACTAGCCTTAACTACATTTCTTCCCAGCAAAAGAAGCTCAAATTTAAAATTAACGCCTTAAATTAATGTGCGATCTGAAGTTTATTTTTTTGTTAAATGTTTTGCTTTAAGTAAATTTAACAGTTAACACTTTTCTAACTTTAGTTTTATCATTAAAGATTTATTTCGAATAATTTCACTTTTACTACCCTGTAACAATCAAATAATGACAGTGTGTGGTCCAAGTGACACCAAATTGGAAAAAGTGTAATGGAAAAGAAAAAAGCAAAAAGACAAAAAAAGGTTAGTAAACAAATCTAAAAAAAAAAAAGGCAGATGAAAAAACAGCAAACAATCTACACAATTTGAGATTCAAAATACTGGAATTAGCAAATAGCTCAGAATTGCAGAGAGTAAAGTAGGTAAGACTTTAGAGTATAGTCTAGTATAGTCCACAAGTATTAACAGGAAATCTATATAAATAAAAGAAAGGTTTTGTTTGTACATTGGTCAGAACTCGCCCTTTCAATGATATCTTTACGTTTCATATTTTGAAGGATGCAAAACCAGTCTAAGAAAATTTTCTGTCTGTCTGTATGTCTCTATGTATGTATGTCTCTATGTATGTATGTCTGTCTGTCCAGCCAGATTTTGTCGCAGCATCACATAAAACTGGCTGGTCAGAATTTAATGAAAGTTTTGCACTACTTATCTACCTTATATCTACCTTAAGTTTAACCTGCACCATAAGTGAAAACAAAATGTTAAGTAAAAGCGATGTTATGAACAGTCACAGTTATGTGCCGGATAATAATCTACTCTAAAATTAGCTACAAATAAGCTGCTTTCTCAATGTAAACAAACACCTGCATCCATTGATATTAATTAGAAAGCTAAACAGAGATCTTTTTTTTTTTTTAGATAAATTTTTACTGGGAGAAGTAAATGTTTTCACCACCAAAATAATAGTGAAAATAATGTTTTACCGTGTTGAAGTCGTCTAAGACAAAACTTTATCTGATCTAATTTTTCGATTTCTCATCTGTGTGTATGTCTGATGATGAAAGAAGTACAACTTAGCATAAATAAGGCGTAAACATAAACTTTCCTATATACTCTCTTTCCCATTAATTGTAATAAGATGAAATGAGAGTAGATTCAAAATCTTGCTGTGGACTAGGTAACTTTTGTACAATTTCATAATATTTAGCCACCAATCCAGTGGAAACCAAAACCATATAATAGAGTCACAGCAAGCAAAATTTGGGTAAATTACAGTATACCCCTTATAAAAATAAGGGGTTCACCTTAGTTACAGACAGACATGTACGTGGGCTTCAACCTGAAATAATGATATTACTGATTACATTAAGCTAATCAACTTATTTTAACTAACTCTAAACTAGAGATGCTCCGATCAGCATTTTTGGGGCCGATCACCGATTACCGATCACCAAGATCATGATCTGTCGATTGCCGATCACAGAATGGCAGGGGAATGGGAATCTTTTATCTATAATCTAGCAGAGTTTGCACCATTTGTAGAA
>JAQMYL010000002.1:27672690-27690228 GCA_030014365.1 Clarias pachynema | reverse complement strand
GGAATATAACGCCATATGCATGCACGTGTGAAAAAGTCGCGCGAGTAATTTCCGTCAAGTGATCGGCTTTTTTGATCGCCGCTTTTGGGGTTCGCCGATCAAGCTATTTTTAGCCAATATCGGCCGATCAATCGGAGCATCACTACTCTAAACCTTTTAACTAATTCTACAAACTCTTTTCCTGTGAACGACAAGTACTAGTCTCCAAATAAGGATGTGATGGTAATCGGGTGTATGTTTAAGTAGGTTAGTACTGTAGCCATAACTATAGTGACTATAGTGATCCATGATCCATATCAATTCATATCAAAAACTCTGTTTTTTGCATTTGCACAAATTATATTTACTCAAACTCTCTCCTGCGCTGCAATTCTATCTCACATTTGCTCTGTTGTCGCCAGGGTTGCCAGATCACACCGAATTCTAGAATAATTCTAAATAGAATTCTACATAGACAGTGGTGAAAACACCCTGAATAATAGATACCTCAGTATTATAACTTATAGCATAGGTCAATTATGTATATGTACACACTTTATTTCATTCAAATTTGCCTTTTTGTAACACACCCGAAACAGATTATTCCAGAAGATAAGAACAAAGCAGCCTAATTACTTGGAAACCACCCAAGTAGACACAGGCCATTTTTCTATTATTTTCATTTCATTGCTGTTCAAAGGAAAAAGGTTCTGACCTTGTTCCTTTGAACAACAGAGAATGAAAAAATAACGCGTGTCTACATCATCATCAAAAAAACAAAAAAAACAAAGGGAAAAGGGCATTATGCCTTATGTCGTCATGCCACGTCATAATTTATCATATTTTAATAAAATACTTGGATGTCTTGAATGTTAATTTCATTTAAGGACATGGACAAAAATTATTTTTTTTACACTATACAAGTAAGAAAGGGAAAGCAAAGTAAAGACTTTTAGAACTTTTGACCTCTGAAGGTCAAAAGTGAACAAGATCACATATTAGCACAGACATACTGTATACTGGTCCTGCGTGAGAGAGTGTCTTTGTATACAGTATGTATGCGAATACTGTACAATTCCTGCAGAATGTCATCACGTATCTCAGGGCTGGAAAATATCCCTTTTTGCAGATGTGAACATTCCTGACAACTCATTCGGTATCAGTAAATCATCCTGATTGACCTTTCACTCGTCCTTCAATATCTGTCTCTGTGTCTCCTTCTCTCTAGCTGGGAGTAATGGATTGACCTTTACATATATTAACTACCTTGTGTTTTATTTATAGGTGGCCCCGGGATTACAGGATAAATGCGACTGATCAAACATGATGATTTACATACGGTACGGAGCAGAACGTTATTACGGATTTTGTGTCTGGGTTTGAAATGTCAGTAAGGAACGTATTCATTTATTTTAAAAGCATTTTTATCTCTTTAAATCGACTTGCCACGCCAAGTAGAAATCAGTCTCATTTATACTAATACAAAGGATGAATAAAAGCTTAACTACATCAATACAATTGATTAGACCAAATTTGGTGGAAATAAAAGGACAAATGCTTTTAGAATCTTTTTTCCAATAACGTAAACAGAATGCAAAGTAAAGAGTCAGGTTTGTCTATGGGTGATGGCCATCAGAGACAGACATGCTGAATGAGACAGACAGCTGAAGTTCAGGTTTAATTCAGAAATGTCAAACATCACTGCTGGCAGATTTGCACCAGGATAAGCCTGGAATTTATTTTAAATAGTCTTTGTAAATAATTTCTTGTCAAAACTGAGATGATCCTAATAACGATCTTTTCTGCATTCTATAACACACTGTGTAATAACTTCTACTCCATGTTGATGAAGATCGATAACGTTCACCTAATGATAGACAGGACAAAAAATGACAGAAAATAAAGTAAAGCTGGCTTTACAAATCTTTGTGCTTCATTCTTTGGCTAAGAGATCAAAACCGGTCCTGGTTTCATGATCTTTGATAGTAACAGCATCACAGAACATAAATCTTTTATTGCTCTCTAATTACACACTAATGCTAGTCTCAACATACAAAATAAATCATCATTTAGTTCTGGTTTAACCAGCGTTTCATCATTTAGTGTTTAATATTTTATGCATAGGAAATTGGTCTGTTCATATGGCGAAATCTTGTATTGCGAAACGCTTTTTCCCATAGGAAATCATGTAAAAGCAGATAATCCGCTCCAGCCACCCAAATACTGTATATTACCAATATTACCGATTTCCAACACTATAATCATATTTTTGCATATAAAAACAATCCAAACATTTACAAAAAAACATGTTAATGAAGTGAAATATGATATAAATAGACATTAAACCTCACTTAACCTTAATTTATGATGCCTCTTGGAACCGGATGCTTTAAAAACCGAACTGAAAGTGGCTCCCCATTTCTTCTTGCTGATGTGCTTCATAACTTTCTGGGGATCTATGCTGCTATGTTTTCACAAAATCTTGCACAAAATGCAAAACAAAACAAAAAAAAACCCAGCAAAAAAATAAAAAAATTGGAAACTCTCTTCTCTTGGCTGTTTACTGACCAAAACAGGTTTTGAACAGCTCCTGGACGCACACGAAACTGCATGTATGCACGATCAGGTGGGCGGCTCATATTCCTCGAGAATGCTTCGTATGCAGAGGCAAATTTCTTACAAAATTACAGTTCTTAAGGGGAAAATTAAAAAGGCCGGGTGATTGAATGCTGTGGTACCTGTGTTGTTTTTCTTTGTAGGGGCAGTGGTGTCTCAATGTGTTAAGGCTCTGAGTTTCTGATCAGAAGGTCAGCAGTTCGAGACCCAGATTTGTTAGGTTGCTACTATTGGCCCCTAGAGCAAGACCCATAACCCTGTCTGCTCCAGGGGTGCCGTAAATCCTGTGCCCTGACCTCAAACTAATCAAAGCTGGAATATGTAAAAATAATAAAGAATTTCACTGTGTAGTAATATATATGTGAAGAAAAATAAAGGCTGAGCTTGAGAACTATAGGGCTCAGGAATGTGCAATATAGAGTGACATCCTTTTTTAATAGGATGTATGATAAACTGAATTTTATTTCGTATACAAACATGACTGACCAAAAAAATTTTTTAAATGGGTCACATAGGCAAAGAAATAGCACAGATACACATGCTGTTATGGTTGTTTTTGCTTGTTTCTATGACCAAAAAAAAAGAATAATAATATGCTCATTTTTAAAGGTTCTACGTATTTCCTATATGACGGTAAAGGTCAAATGTACACGTTATAACAGTAATGATAACTTACATTGTATTTGACATATCTGAAAACCCAAATGCACAGTTCAATGCACACTTCTTCCATATAAACACATATATATTTTTCATCGTCATTGACCTATGCTGTTACCGACACAGAACTGTCCCGCTTAAATTTAACACAACCTACCTATCATACAAACATTTTAACATTTTCCCTGCTTTTTAAAGCTGTCTACTCATGACTCTGAGGGGACTAGACTTGTTTTAACTTCTAAATGTGAAAATGAGGACGATTAAAGTGCACTGAAACCTTAATCACGGAATTGAGAACTGTGTACAAAGAGTGTGAAAAGCACGTGCGAACGCCAAGCGTTTTCGTCTTCCTCAATAGACCTGACATCACTTTCATCTTTCGGAAGAACAGGGAAACACTTTCCTCTGTAGTATTACCGTCGGGGATCTTACGCCCACTTGTGCCATGCGACTGTGTAGAAAAAGTGTAACTAAGGAAAACCACATGCAAATTTCAAATATCCTCTAGAGTTCTTTTTTCTAGAACGAGCGTTAGCATGTGTTCACTTCAAATCAATACATTTAACCTATTTATAATATAATAAATACTTAAGCAGATCCAGTATGAAGCCAAATCCAAAATATAGGTTTTCTTTTGCATGTAGGGCATCATATACATAATCAGGTCTCTTGAAAAATTAGTTATGTATTTATGAAGATAATCTGGCTGGTCTAAAGCAGCATGTCCCAACAGATATGACCTATATATGAGCTCTGGAAAGGTCTCGAATGCTTGCTACTGTAAGACTTTGAAGCAAACATCTGGGATCCTGAAAAAGACGCCAGTGGTGGTTTAGAAGGTTGCAACACATTAAAATCAAACCTTGTATAACTACATGATGGAGGTGTTTCAGGGATGTTACCCCAGTGGTTTTCGTCCCTTTTGTGTCTTGGTTTGCCCGCCGTCCCATTGGTCTTACCCTAAATCACTCTACAGAAACCTCCATTTCTGCACCATGAAGAAGTCAGTGCTGGTAGAACCTGCACGGGGGATTTACGCAGGGTTTTACAGTAACCAAAAGCATCCTCCAAGTACCGTGCAATCTTGTGTGATACTGTGGACACCGTCATACATTTTTTTAGACCAGGTTATCAGACCATGAATACAGTATTTCACACACTCCTACTACGTTCTCGCACGTTTCTCGAGTGCTAACAGATGCTAAGGGGTGAGCCGTCAATGCCGGATGAAGGCGAACGACGGTACCGACATATGTTCAGGAATCTAGCCAACTGATTTTAATAACCATCCAGTGTAATCTTATGTGGGAGGTTTTAGTAAGTAGATCTCCTCTCCTCTCTTCTCCGCAACCCAGATCAGTCTGAGTATGTAGACGGTTACTGATAGCAGCAGAAAGAGAGGGGATTGGTATTTGCACAGGATTTGGCTCGATGGGCAAATTAATCGCCTTGCTGGCACATTTCCATAGGAAAAGTGGATCCTCACTTATCTCAGTTAAAAGCCATAAACAAGACAAGTTTCCCATTTGTGTTTAAGAGCTTCATGGACCAGGAAGTGTTCTAATTGGACAGAAATAGCGACTTTTATTGCCGTGATCACCATTTAAGTATATCTGAACTACCACGCAGTATAAAATATACTGTACTCTCTATACCAGGGGTCTTCAAATATAATTTCGAAAGGACCACCCTCCAAATTTCTATACAGTGCGGGGTCCGGAAAAATGACAGTCCAAATGCAAATACAAAAAAAGTCAAATCCAACGAATTGCTCTCGTTTTCATGTTTCTCGTTTTCTCGTTAGCATTTTTGTTTTGGCGGCGGTCCAGATTCAACCGTATTTCGGTCCGGATGCGGACCGGAGTCCGCCTATTGAGTACCCCGGCTCTATACTCATAACATATCGCCTTTGCGCTCCCCTCTTTCCAGTACTATAGATAGCACCTGAATCATACATGTAATGGTACTGTATGTGTTGAATTGGTGCGACCTAGTATAAAATATCTTATTAAATGCTGTACAGGTAAATAGTTTAAGTTGTTGTGCTCTTGCCATCTCCAAGCCCTCAATGTTACTAAAAGTAACAGACCAGAAGATTGTTTTGGTGCTAAGAATCAACTCTGTTGCTGTAGCAATGAACGAGGCAACCGGAGAACTCCTGCTGAACCCTTGAGCAAGACTCTTAACTCTAAGCTGTAAAGCTCGATGAAAATGTAGCACTAGAGGGCTTCTCGAAGGAGAGCTTTTAAAAGGTAGAAAGGCCAAACCATTATTTTATAATGTAAACAGAATATCTTGGGTTTCTGTTTGCCTGAATGTCTGTCAAGTGAATATATTTAACTTCTACATCTTATATCAATTGTGCAGTTATTCATCATACAGCATAATAATAACATCATAAAATTACTTGTCAGTGTAAAGACTTTTAAGAACGATTATTAAATATTGGAAAGACCATGACCTACAGTATGAATTGTATGCATGCTAAATAGTTAAATTTTATATATAATATCCATATTTTATCTTTAACTCTGCGACCTGAATCTCAAAAACAAGTGCTTTATTGACGAGTCCATTAAGTGTCCCGCTGCTATACTGTACGGTGTTTTTTACTGTACGGTGTGAAAGTAGTTTTAAATTCTTACAGGTACTGTGTACCCAAAAGGTGAGTAAAATAAACCATGGAGATAGTGGAAAGCTCTGTAAATCTTGGAAGTCTCTCTTTATGTTTCCACTTGTTTCAGGGTTGAATCCCAAATGGCGCAAAATGGAAAGCTAGTGTGCTACAGTATGTAAGGTACAATCACTTGTTCCACACAACAAGTAGTGCCCTTGATCAGGGGTTAGAGAGGAATTTCATTGGGATTGTTAAGAGGCTAGTTAGCTTTATATCTCACGTTAGTCAAGAACAAGGCCGTGAGGAGTCATGAACCTGTCAGAGTGCTGGCAGAAGCTCCTGCTCATGTCAAATAGCGGTAACGAATGATCGAAACAGAACGTGGACGGTTCAGAGGAAATTCGGAACAACTTAGAAGCATTTACTAAAGAGACAAACTGTTATTTAGGATGACATAACGTTATCAGATGTGTTTTCCTGCTGAAAGTGCTTTTGTGATTGGATTTGAATGTGGGTTTTGGCAGGTACCTGCTCTCCCCTCTTTTCAGTACTATGGACAGCAACTGAATCTTTTACTGGTACACAGTACTGAGCCATACAGGTTTACTTCCACGCATGTTGCTACAGCGTTTTAAATAAGGCATTTAAAAAGTAAAAGTACAATTCAAATGTAAGCAGCATCCTTTACAACAACTTACAGTATACCGTATGTATGATTGAGATAAATAACACATAGCAGTAAAGAAAACGTTACTGTACAACTACACTCTGCTACACTTTACCGTATTTATACCTTACTTTCTTAACTATAATTAAGAAAGTACTTCAATGTGTGAATCCATTTATACCACTCTTGCTTGAAATATCCCTTTTTCATGAGTCATCTATTATAAATAATGTACTTTTTGGTTTACATTTACTTCACCTTTCTACCTGAACACATTTAGCCCTAGGAAAATATTCTAAAATATTCTAAAATATTCTACAAGGCATCCAAATTTCCTGAAGATCACATTGAAGATCATCCCATTCAACCCATCATCAGTTAGTTTTTATAATATCACTGGAAAATACTTTTACTTTTCACTGATATTAAGAAATTGACTGATGATGGGAAAAATGAGGATGAATGGGTTCAAACCCATTAGCCAAATTATATGCTGATTTATTGATTTAACAAACTAAACGATTAGACTGTCCCTGAATGTCTTCATTGCGTTAACAAGGATGCTAATTTTGTGTAATTCTTAACATCTAACTTCAAACTCTTTTTCAAACATGATTAGTTAAGCAAAGTAAATTAAACACATTTTGTGTGTGTGATTGCGTGTCATAATACCTTTACTACAAATTGTGTTATATACAGTATGTTTATCATGTCTGCATTATTATGTACAAAACCATTCTTTTTTTCCAACATAACTTAAAACTTGATAAATAATAACATTACAGAAGAATATTTGACGAAAGTGGACTTCTAGGACATATTAACTTAAACATTCTAACACATAGTATGACTGCAAAAAAAATTCTCTGCTGTCCATTATCACCTAAATGAGGATCCTGTTGAGGCTGGTTCCTCTCAAGGTTTCTCTCCTTTGACATCTCAGGGAGTTTTTCCTTGCCACCGTCGTCCTCGGCTTGCTGATCAGGGACAAACTGATAACTTAGATTCGTGCTCCCACATTAATCACAGCTCTACAGCCCATTAGGGGCGTCTGTGAGCTCACGCAAGCGGAAGGAGCAGATAGCGCTGTCCTCCGAGTGTGTTATGCCGCCCCCAAACACGTGATAGTCTTCGGCCCTCCCGACTGAGTGGTAGTAGTAGCCTTAATGTGGGAGCCCCCTAGTGATGGGGAGGAATTGAATACGACTAAATTAGGGAGAAAATCGGTGAAAAAAAAAAATAATGAAAAAAAAGAAAAGAAATCAACATATTAAAGGACTGACCAGTTTTCAGATGGAAACAAAAAAACACCTAACAGAAAGAAGCGAGTATGACAAAGTTACCAAAAGAACTCCTATTCTCCAGCACACTCAGTAAAACCTACTCACTGTTTAACTCTCAGTACTCCGCAAACATCTTGGGAACATAAAAAAATTATCTAAGCAAAGATGCTTTTGAAAACATTTAAAAACATAAAGGAAACCTCTATAAAAAGCACTAAAGAGTACTAAAATAAACACAGTCAATAACTGGTATGACAACTCTTTGCTTGGTAATGGTGTTAAATACAGATTTGTTAGGTTTTATAAGCACAACAGCTAGTAGGTTTTACTGAGCATGCTGGAGAAAATGCCAGAGTTCTTCTGGTAACTTTGTCACATTTGATGCTTTTCACTTTCAGGATTCTTCAGTTCTTCTTGAACATCGTTTGAACGAGATTCTGTACTGCTTTTTACGCACGGTTACACATGATCCTCTATTGTACAAAATGGTTAAGATGACTAACAAGCTGAAGGCCGGAGTCTGTGACACTAATTGGCTGAGCTGTCACATTTGCAGAACCTCCCAAGCTCTCATTAAAAGAAGTCTTGTGGGTTAACTGCTCCTAAATGTTTACACGGCATATTGTTTCAGTTCGGAATGTGTCCTGTTTAATAAAAAAAATAAATAAATAAAAACGTGACGCCTCTAAGCACCCGGAGTCTCATTACGGCCCCATTATCTTTCCGACATTCGCAGTCCGCGGTGAAATAACGCTGAGGGCTGCTAGCATCACAACAGTGCAATTAGCATAATTTCATGGCCAGTCTCCATTTTTATTGCTTAACAAGGATGCGTTTGAGAACGCCACAGTGACTTGGCCTCGTAATCATGATGCTAATTAAAAAATAATTAAGAAATAATCCATGCCCTTCAAGCAACAGCAATAAATAAATAAATAAACAAACAAACAAACACTCTCATTTCCTTCGCTGTAAACCCTCAGCGCTCGTTTTAGCCCGGATCTTGGATTCATTCAGACCTTTGCTTCCTTTTAATGTCAGTTGATGACCTCATTTCCTGTAATTAAGAGCAAACAACATATATTCAAACTCTACACGGAACAGTTGCAGCCTTTTACAGGACCGCTGATGAAACGATGAATGAAGACGCGCTTCGGCTCTATGCTATACGCCTCTGGTAGGGTATATCTCTCTGGTAATTACCCTCTTCATGATGTCACACAGAGACGATTCCTTCATAGCGGTGCAGCATTAAGCTGCATCCATTCTACAAGTCCTTGAGCAATTATCGATCTGGTTGTGATATCTCCATGCCGGAGTCAGCTGGCTTTGCTGGCTTTGTGACACGCCTTCTCTGAAAAAGTTGTTTTTAAAATTAAATTAAAACAATCGAGAGCATTTAAGGCATCCTTCCGTATCATTGACCCAATTAAGCATCGATTCTTATGCATGCTGCCGTCAAAGTATGCAATTTTGTTTTGTGGTTTGTATAATCATACCTGGCACTTGTGTCGATGCACAGATTCATCCTATCGATTTCCAATACGTGTTCGAGGCACAGACTTGGCTGGATGATAACGTAGCATCAGCTTTCTTAAAACTGTTATATGGTACTGTTGATGCGAACACCCCTAATGAAAACTGAAAAGGACTCCAATAAAGTCTCGAGTAGCTACCTTTTTTGATCTTAGATCAAAATATTTCATAGTCAGCAGGTTTTTTTAACGCTGTTGTGACGGTGCATGCTTCACACACTGCGTAAATCTGTGTTTATGAGACTATTTATCAAGTGGTGCAACATAAAAGCATTAAAGGGACAGTACGGATTTTTTCAAGTCTGTCTTAAATCAGAATTGAGGTGCGTATAAAGTGCTTAACAATAATGGGCACTGGTGGCTCTGTGGTAGGTGTTTCGCCTGGCATGCGGAAGGCCTGGGTTTGATTCCCAGCCAGTGCCCAAACCCCCCAGCCACTGGATGCATTGCCGATCCAAATCCTGGATAAAATGGGAGGGTTGCGTCAGGAAGGGCATCCGGCGTAAAACCTGTGCCAAATTGTCGTGCGGATTGGATATTTCGCTGTGGTGACCCCTTGCCGGGAGCAGCTGAAAGACCAACAACATAAAGTGCATTACAATAGGTCTTGGTCGTTATAAGTTTACCTTCTTAGCACAAAGAGCGTGCAGTTTGTAACCCGGAACGTGAGCACAATGTTAATGAGGGCCAAATTCCACAACCCTCATTCCTTGCAAAAATGCGTTCCAAAGTTCAGCTGAGACTCATACTAAGCTTCTTCAGACTCACTGTATTTAGAAATGTATTTAGTGTAAATTTAATGTTTTTTTTTTCTCCAGACATACTGTAGCTGTGTGGCTAACTGGAACTAGTCAAAATTGTACTAAATACACCATAAGCTCCGAAAGCTCTGAACTGGAATTAGCTCAGTGGGAGTGCAGAAGCTCCATATGTGCCTCAGATAAACTTTGGAATGCATTTCTGTATGGAATGAGAATTTCACGGTCGGTGCACAGAACATCCAACACCTATGGTAATGTACTTACATGCACCTAGATTTTGATTTAAGACAGACTTTCAGAACTCTCACTTTAACCCTACATTGTGAGTTTAAATCCGAATGATGCCAAAGCCATCCATGGCTAGAGGTACAAGAAAGCAAATTTGGCCCTACTAGCGATTGGCGATACTAGCTAGTCAAGGACATCTTTCAGCTTATGAGACCAAACTCAAGATAGACATCCAATACATTGAAGATGAAATCAGGAACAAAAAACTAAATAAACCAGTGTTAATTTTTATGGTGTTAGCTTCAGTGGTGTGATCATGCATTCAATATTTCATTTAAAACTTTCCACAGTAATATCCAATTGTAATTTTAGGAAACTTTCTAATTACGGAGACATCCTGTCGTGAAGAGGTCTTAATACAACAAGCCATGTCAAATTGGTTTCTAACAGTTCGATACTTGCCCTTCAGGTGTATTCATTTACACACACAATTAAATCAATTTGTGCAGAAAACATCCTCTATTTAGTTAAAAGCCCCAATTTGCATATTCATTAAGGCAAGCGTGCAAACGAGGGAGGCTATTTCGCTCATTTGAAACACAATCCTGCGTACACTCTCTTAGTACATCAGCTTCAAATTGTGTTCCCCTCAATAAAGTTTGGACATGCTTTTAATCTCTCTGTGTACCGTGTTTGTTGGCATGGCTCTCACCCTCAGTTAGTTGATTTGATACACATTATGCATATCGCTTTTTAACAAATGTGCAAAAAAAAAAAAAAAAAGTACAGCACACCAAGCACCAGCTCGAACTGAGAAAAAAAAAAAGACCTACCGCAGTGACGTAGATAATTTGTCTGCAGAGTTTTGTCTCCCCGGGGAAGTCCGGCAAATCCAGGAAGTTGTCCACCACTACTTGGCCAATGAGATCATGCCGTGAGAAGCGGTCAAAATCATAGACGCTGAAGTGCAGCTTGCGTGAATGTAGCTCGCCGTACGCAACGGGAAATAAGAAGACCTCGTCGAACACAGGGTTCAGGGTCTTGCGGTGCACTTTGGTCTGATGCTTGGTCTTGCGCTCCGGCAGTAGATAGATCTTCACGTACGGATCCGACGTTCCCGAGAAGTCCTTGGCTGGAAGGTCCTCAGCTTTGTGGATCTTCACGATCAGTTGTTCCAGGTCACAGTCATACTTAAGGACAAAGTGTAGACGGCCACAGCTGTCCGGTCTCCGACTGTCATCCGTGTCCACCGAGCGCTGCTTGTAGAGTTCTGGCTTAATCCGGCCCAGACCTGGCCCGGATAAGGATTCCTGTCTCTGGAACTGACCCGGGCTGAACTCAGGGCTTGAAAGGTTCATTTGTCTCCGGATGGAGTTATGTCTGCAGGGAGGAGACAACAAGTTCTGTTAGTTATTTACATCCTTTAAGTCAAGAAATCTTTTTAAGCCAAGTTTTATTATTTTAGCTAAAGGACATCTTCCATCAGTCAACCTGACAGAAATGACCAGATAGGCCTAGAAAGACAAGTCGGCATGTTTTCAACCTACACATTAGCAACGTATTATTGTCAGAGGTGAAATTAGTTGTAAAGTCTTGCCGCTATTACGTAGCTAAAAGGTGACCATGTTGATGTTGGACCGTCTCTAAAGTTTTCTAGTTATGTCTCCACTTATTCCTTTTTAGAATAGCCTCGGCTAACTAACTATAGTTGAATCAGAAATAGCGTAAAGTGGAAAGCTAGTGCACTATGTAGGGTGTTCAATCCCTCATTTCATATACCAAGTAGTGCCCTTGTTCAGGGGTTAAATAGGGATTTGGTACCAAAGAGTACGCTTGTTCAGAAGGAAAAAAAGGGACTTGGTACCAAGTAGTGCACTTGTTCCAGGGTTAAATAGGGATTTGGTACCAAGTAGTGCCCTTGTTCAGGGGTAAAATTTGGGATTTAGCCTTGTGTTAAGTTAGCTTTGTAGCACACATTGGCCATAAACAAAGCCATGAAGTGAGTCATGAACCTTTGACCATGTTGCCATAAGCTCGCACTCAAACTAACTAGAAGAAATGAAAGACTACAACATGGATGGTTCAGAGGCAATGCGAAACAACTTAGAAGCAATTACTAAGGATACAAAGTGTTGATTAAGATATGTTTAAGCAGTGTTTCCTACACACAGAGTATTTTTGACTGGGCCACCCAAGTATATTGACGGCCGTCCAAGTATATTTGCAGATCCTTTTTAAAAATCTGTCCATCCGCCATTGATTAACTATTAGTGGTAGTAGTTCCCGCCATTGATTAACTAGTAGTTCCCGCTCACGCTAGCAGAATAAACAGGTACAGGAGCAGTAGCGCAAGCACGGTGTACTGAGACACAGTAAACACAGCAGATGCCAGCTGCCTAAAAACGCATAGACGTCCGTCAGACACTTCTTTTTAAAAAACTTTAAAAATACAGGATTTAACACACTTAAAACTCAAGCAGCGTATCTGTGCGGCGGCAACACGGTACTGGACAGGTTAAAAAAAAAAAAAAACACTTTTGCTTCAGACATCACATTGTGCACTTATCAACTTTTATCAACTTGTGGAAGAGACGCATCTGTTTGCAACAATTGAACACACAATCATTCACCAACACCACTTACTTTTAAAATGTGCAAATTGTGCTGCTGCCGGAATATGGGAGTGACGTCACAAAAATGTCAAACTAAAGATATATATATATATTTTTTTCTTTTTCTTTTTTTCCCATACATAAAAAGCAGTTCTTTAATGTAACATTTTTGTGGCTTTTTTTTTATTTATCAAGTATCAGTTCAGGCATCGTTTAGGCACCGGTACCATTTTAAAAGTATTGATTTGGCACTGGTATTTGTAAAAATAAATAAATAAATAAATAAAAAAGCAGAGTGCTGTATTTTTCCCCCTTTCACCCAGAAAATAGCTAATCAGTAGTTTGAACAGAGTTTAATGTAGTTTTGCTCTATGAACAGCTCTAAATTTCTCTCTTCTTAATGAACACTGGTTTCATTTTGTACAAAGAGATCAGAGCTAGCCTAAAGCTAACGTTAGCAAATTATATTATGACTCAGTGTTTAACTTGAAAATAATATACCCCTAGTATTTACCCTCTGTAATTGCTATTTGAAAAAAAAAGTCTAATAGGAGTCTACAGGCTAATGGCAAGGTTTAAAGCAAGTGTACAAGTTATTGTGTAACCTTGATATCCCTGGTATGTACAGTAGCTGGATTGCAAAATTGTCTAATCAAACTTTAGATACTGAACACTGCTTGGCCAAATGATGAACAATGGGTTGAACGGAAAACTGATTAAATTATTTTTCAAAATCTTTCTGGGATCAATATG
Organism: Clarias pachynema; assembly: GCA_030014365.1. Lineage (NCBI taxonomy): Eukaryota > Metazoa > Chordata > Actinopteri > Siluriformes > Clariidae > Clarias > Clarias pachynema. The sequence continues at coordinate 27,676,514 of JAQMYL010000002.1, read as the reverse complement.
CACACTGTCGCTGCAGAAGTTGTTCAATGACAATTTTCTGAATGCATTTGCTTCCTGCTAATTACGATCAATGTCCAGCAACCAAACGATCCTAGGGAACAAATATTATTTTATTCATCTTTTAGAAACGCACCACCAGGGCTTACCGGACGGATGAAGTGGGGTCGGTGATCTGCCTCTGCACACGTGCAATGTGCACATGGTTGTGCTCCTTGGCTTTGGTCTGTGCCTCCAGTTGGATGTCCGGTGACGTGTGGCTGATCTTCATGGCCGACTCGGGCACCAGCGTGGCCACTGAGTTGTCCTTGAAGAAATCTGCGCTGTACTCGCGCTCCAAAAGTTCCTCCTCGGTCAGTACAGGCTGCTGCTCGCCGTGCTGCTCCTTCAGGCTGGACGGCCAGAAGCGGTCGCGCCACGGCACCCAGAACAACTTCCATGACACGAAGAGCGAGACACCAAACAGAGCCAGGCCACATGAGGTCACCATCAAGGACAGCAGGCTCACCGACACATCTGGTCACAGAAACGGAGAACATGATAACTTGTTATTTACTGTTAAACACTATGTGTATGAGCAAATTCAAATCCTAATCCAATTTATGAATTTTTCAAAAATAAATGCTTATAATTGAAGCATCTTACATACTGAGCAGTGGAACACAATGCGGATGAGCTGAAACTTTGGACTTACAAAAAACACACACACACACACAAACACACAGAATTCTGTTTTTTAAATGTAAATTTTTTAAATTTAAAATATGGATCACATTAAACTCAAACCAGGACTTGACGTCTCATCAGCAGAGAAATGAAGGCGCGAAACCAATTGACATTTACAGAAGATTTAAAACACAGTCCGGCTATTAGACTCTTAGCCGCAGTAAAATATCTGGACAGTGTAAATGTTTTAAAGAGGGCTGTATGTCCATGAACGACGATTCCCGGCTGAGGTGGCTCGGAAACCACTGTCATTCCAGTGAACATGAACAGCGAGTGGAACACCTGAACCTTAAAAATCAACGAGTAACTTATCTTGTGGAAGAGACACATCTGTTTGTAGCAATTGTACACACAATCATTCACCAACACCACTTGCACATTACAGGAACTCAGCTAGGAGTTATTGCCACATCCCCCATACAGTCCTGACCTCGCGCCAAGCCATTTCCACTTGTTTGGACCATTAAAGGAGTTCCTGGGAGGCCAGCGGTGTAGACGTGATGAAGGCCTTAAGTCCTGGCATGGCAGAGAAATATACAGTATAGATAAATAAAAGGAGTTTTTACTGTGTTCTGTTATTCTGAATAATAAAAAGTCTCAGTTTGACTTGAACGCCCCTTTAGTCACCTGTCAACATATAAACTGAGGAATCTACCAATAGTGATTGAAAATAAATAACAAGAAACAGAACCAGCACTCGAGTTAAGTGAAGTCACTGAAGTTGTTCCCTCACGAGCCCTCAATTTCTAGCCCTTAAAGTTAATTTAAAAAACAACCAAAAAACAATCATAGAAATCATGTTATGGAGAATCAATAAGAAGAAGCACAAACTCAAAGAAATTTCTGTCTATACAAATGCTGAACATAACAATATTTGGTCAATATCCCTTCTAAAAAACATCGTTCATGAATCCGTTTAATCTATTTTAACATCCGTTTGTGTACAAATTACTTTGATTATAGAAATATGTTAGAAATAGTGCATTAATATACTGTAACTCAGTCCAAAGTGGCAGAGATGCTAATAGAAAATTAACCAACTAATCAGAATAGAAAATTTTTAGAACATTTAGAAATGTATCAAAGGGTGTCATCGTAACAAACACTAACTTTAAAAGAAAGAAAAATATGAGCAATATGTTCTGCTGCACACGCAATGTACCATCTGAGATGTGTCACAACGGATACTGAACTGTTTGATGTATCTGAGTCAGAATATTAATGATTCGGTTGATCTCAAAGGAAATGAGACTAGCAAGAGCACAAGTCATTCATCCAGCACATACTCATTTACATATGTACATTTGCATTTAGTCATTAGGCAAAACAAAGCTCAACAGAGGCGGAACACAGCATCAACAACATACTGTTTCGAGGGAATCAAACCTACTATAAAGTAGCCATGTATCAACATATATCAACCTCAGCCAGTGGGCAGAAAGACTTTTAACATATTTCACTTGACCTGCTCTAACACTAGGCTTCACACTGACTTAATGAATAGAACTGATTGTATGAGTACAAGTTTCTGTGTTAGGTATTAATGTCAATTATTATTCAGTAAGATATTTATTTATACACTATTATTTCAAACATAATACATATTGTATAAAGCAGTTTAGGTTATGAATGTGTATATTAGAAAAAAGAAGAATGCATGAACAAACAAAACATACTAGGGGTGTTCAAGTCAAACCAGGACTTTTAATTGTCCTGAATAACACAACACAGTTATGAGAGTAAAAACTGCCATTATTTCTCTAAACTAATGCACTTATCCCAGCGTTTTACTAGTGCTTGTATACCATTGAGGTAGAAAGTTTTCTGCCTGCTTCATGCCTGAAACGCTGGCCTCCCAGGAAGTCGTTTAATGGACCAATTATGTGGAAATGGCTTAGAGTGAGGTCAATGTGGCAATAACTCCCAGCCGAGTTCCTGTAATGTACAAATGGTGTTGGTGAATGATAGTATGTACAGTTTCCACAAACAGATCCATATATTCCACAAGTTGGTGACAATTTTTTAAGATCAGGCGTTCCACTCGCTGAATGTTCACGGGGACAACTGCAGAGGGCTCCGAGCCGGCTGAGCTGGGATCATTATTTACGGATGCGCAGTCTTTTTAAAAACTTTTGAACTATTCAAATAAGTTCTCATCACCGTGCTGTGCTTGAAGTCTTCTGTAATCGTCAATCAGTTTTACACCTTTTTTCACGAGACGTTCCATTACAAGTCCTGATTTGACCTGAACACGCCTTTAACATTGTGTGGACAAAAGTATGTGGACACCTGTCAATCACACTGATATTTGGCTCTTCCTCAAACTGTTGTCACAAGGTTGGAAGCGTACAATCATACAGAATGTCGTTGTATGCTGCAGCATTGAAATTGTCCTCAAATGTACCGAACTCAACCGGAACTGGAACTGGAGCCTCCTCGACATTCCAACATCAGTGCCTGAACTCACTCACTTAGGAAGAAATCTCCACAACCACGCTCCAAAATCTCATGAAAAGCTTTACCAGAAGAACAGAGGTGTTTTTATGGGAATAAATCTGGAAACGGGCTTCTTTTCAACATACCACATGTGCTAGTCACCTAACTTAGCTAGCGGTTAAAAGTTAAATTAGCTACTGTTAGTTTGTCCTAATGACATGATGGCTATAACTGTTACTGCATAACGGATAACAATAGCACTGCGAGAATTTTAGAATTTAAATTCAGCTGACATTTACAGTCTTTTCAAAATTCAAATTTGATAAATATCAACGCTATCTATAGCATTAACAGTATTGTGACAGCTAGCCCAATGCTAAAGTTCAAATTCTTTATAAAGTTAATTAAGTAAAATGCATAATTTTTATATATAAATTTGTCCCAGTATACATAGAGTTTAGTGCTTTAGTACTGTAAGTCTGTACTATAAAAGATAAACCTATGCACTAACTTTCCACTATGATACTTATGGGTATATACTGTACACTACTAAATATCAGCGGTGGAAAGTAAAGAATTACATTTACCCGCGTTACTGTAATTGAGTAGTTTTTTTGTGTACTTCTACTTTTTAAAGTAGTTTTTAAAATCTGTAATTTTACTTT
>JAQMYL010000002.1:27640191-27653552 GCA_030014365.1 Clarias pachynema | reverse complement strand
AAAAGCACCCAGAAATGGATGGCAACAAAGCGCTGGAGAGTTCTGAAGTGGCCAGCAATGAGTCCAGATCTAAATCCCACTGAACACCTGTGGAGAGATCTTAAAACTGCTGTTGGGGAAAGGCGCCCTTCCAATATGAGAGACCTGGAGCAGTTTGCAAAGGAAGAGTGGTCCAAAATTCTGGGTGAGAGGTGTAAGAAGCTTATTGATGGCTATAGGAAGCGACTGATTTCAGTTATTTTTTCCAAAGGGTGTGCAATCAAATATTAAGTTAAGGGTGCCAATAATTTTGTCCAGCCCATTTTTGGAGTTTTGTGTGACATTATGTCAAATTTGCTTTTTTTCCCCCTCCCTTTTTTGTTTTGTTCCAATACACACAAAGAGAATAAACATGTGTATAGCAGAACATGTGTTAATGCAATACTTTTCTGTGAGAAATACTTGATTTTCTGGAAAAATAATTCAGGGGTGTCAACAATTTTTGCTATGACTGTATACAAAACTCACCAATCCTACAACTGAAAAATGATCATCGAAGCTCTCTGTTAAAGTTACACAAATTGAGGTGTTCTCTTTAATGAGACAAATTAATTTAAATCTCCGCTAACAGTTTATTCATCATTTACAAGTTGATAAATGAGGCCCATGGAGCAGCATTTTACAAATGAAAAAAAGAAAAGAAAAAAGTTTACAACTATGTTCTGAAGGCAACCTAATCTAATAAGGGCTGATCATTTCTTTGGATCGAAGCGAATAAAAAGCAATGAATGCACCTCAAACCTGAGCCAATATTAGACCTTTGCATTTGCACGTTTCTTATCTATCACACTCAGCAGTACACCACAACTGATGAAAATTGATTTGACAATGTGTGTGTGTGTGTGTGTGTGTGTGTGTGTGTGTGTGTGTGTTTCGTTTTTTTTTCTTTTTTCTTGTGTTCTCTTGTTGCATCATCCGGGTGTGATCCTGCATAAATCCGACTGTAAAAGATTGTGAATAAAAGATGATGACCTTTTAAAGACATGAATCAAGAGTGGTTTAAACTGCTGACAATTTCCTGATAAAGTTCAAGTGCTAATTGTCAGAGTGCACGAATAAGGACTGTTGCTCTTCTGCTCAGCTTTCTAACATGATAATGATGATATTAAGCCATATTTAGCAGTTTTTATTTAGAACGCTTTTACAAAATGTGGTGCAAACAGCTACACACAGGACAATGATAATAATGCTCATCTGAATGCATGCAAAGATTTGCTTGTATATCAGAATAAAAAACTAAGCTAAAGATTTATCATGATTGAGTTGAAGGGCAATTGATTCTCCTTAGATTGAACCAACTGATAAAACTCTGCAGTTTGGCACTTTCATATCTTACATTTCGGAAAAATCATACTGCATGGGTGTGCAGGAAAATATATGAGATGGTTACACGGGAATGGACAAAATTGTGGCCAGATTTTCAACAGAATATCAGTGGTATTTTCATGTCAGGACGTTGGACAAGCGTCCAAAAAGGTTCCATCTTCCTTTAAGAGCGATTACACTATATAGAGATCCATTCATTCATTAATCTTCAGTCAGCGCTTAAACCTAGTCAGAGTTTTGCTGGATCCGGAGCCTATCCCATTACCTCTCGGGATGAGGCGGAGGGAGTTTGTAGGAGACACACCCTGGAAGAGATATCAGTCTATCACAGGGCACCATGCACATACACATTCGCACATGCATTTAACTCCACTTACAGACATGTTTTTGGGAAGTAGGAGGAAACCCAAGCAGATATGTGGAGTACATATGAAACCCTACCCAGGCAATATAGAGGTTGAGCTCAGGATTGCATCTGGTACAGGTTTGCAGATTGCTATAAATTGCTATACATTTTTTGTTATTCTTTTTTCTCCTCTGCATAAAGCTATTCGTATCAGTTTTTAGGAAGAAAAAAAAGGAATCGGGAACAGTAATGAATCTTTGGTAGCTACTTTATCCTCGGTTCCAGTTGCCAGATCACCTGCTGGCATGTTCTGTGAGGTAGGAAGAAACCGGAAAGGCCCAGAGGAACTCCAAGCTTAGGATCAAGGTTCAAACCAGAGGTAAAAGCTCAGAGGTAATATTAAGAAGAAGAAAGAGGAAAGCCAAGAACATGGAGGACACCCAAGCAGATACGTGGAGAATACAGTATATGAAACTCTATACAGAGAGTATAATGACTCAGGATTGCATCTGGTGGATGCAATCTAATTATGTAGAGATGGACATCTACTAAAACTATATCATACAAAGACAAATTAAATATTTATCTATGATAATAATAATTTTTCTGCATAATGCTATATGTGTTAGTTTTAGGGAGGTTGCAAAAAGGAAGCAGGAACAGTAATGTATCCATAAAGCATGATGAGATGTTTGAAAGCACATTAATGGTCAGTAAAAGGGTGTGGCTTTCAGACTACTCAACAAAGTCCATCCTCAGTCTTGCAGACTTTAATAGCTCTAATAGCTGATTGAAGCATGTTAAAAAAAAAAAGATTAAACCTAATCCAGCATCAGTTTCAATAGGTTTTCCATCCTATGCTTGATTTATTTTTCATAGAGTTGGAGACCTATGAATCTTAAAGAACAAAAAACTTTGCATGCACTATTTAGGAATGTCAATGCATCAGTGTTAAAACTCAGTGACCAACTCTGTGGCTGGGAGGGTAAAAGTGAGAGTCGGAACTTACCGGATTCTGAGTAGTCCGGTCTGCCCAGATCGCGGAAAGAGTAGATGAAGTCGGCGCACTTGTCGCTTTGCACCTCTCCACGTGAGCAGAGCTCAGAGAGCAGCTCGAGCGCCTTCCCGCACATCTCATCCTCCCTTCCCGCAGGCATTTCCACGCAGCATCCTCGTGAAGCGCGCGCGCCGCACCGGCTCGGCCGCGCTCATCCAAAAGCGCAGACCGGAGTCGCTCCTACGGCGGGCACGCGCTGTCACAACCGGTCCGTTCAAACCACATAGCGCGGGCACAGGACAAGAAGTTTTTTTCAGTATTTTAATTATTATTATTATTATTAAATTACTAAAGTGCGAAAAGTAGCGCGCGCGATCGAATCGGCGGTGCGCTCGTGCTGCTGGACGAGCGCGCGACGGATAGCTGCGCGAGCGCACGAGGAAGGGAGTGGAATGAAGCGGCGCGCGCGGGCGCGTGAGAGTTATTTCCAAACGCACGAGCCCTGGAGTCCCCGGTCTGAGTGACACAACAGCGAGGCTCCGCCCCCTTTGCTCCTCCTGTTTATATTTTATCATCTGCTGTATTACTGGATAAAGTTACAAAAACATGTCATTTCAGCTCATCATGCCTACTACAAGACTTGTGCATTGGATCTGAGCAAACACTATTAACCCAAACAACAATAACAGCAATAATAATAATAATAATAATAATAATAATAATAATAATAATATATTTTGTAGCTGCTTCATCCTGAGTCAGGGTTGCCTACTGGTCACCTACTGGCATCTTTTTTTCCGGGGTAGGAGAAAACAGGAAAGCCCAGAGGAACTCCAAGCTCAGGATCGAACCAAAAATAAAGATCAGGGATAATAATAATAATAATAATAATAATAGTCTTGCAAGTTGACCTTTTGGCCTATTTTGTGAGGTAGGAGGAAACTGGAAAGATCAGGGGATAAAGCTCAGAGATGATAATAACAATAATTATAATAATAATAATAAAGAGAAGAAGAATTAATTAATTAATTCATCTTCTACAGTATATCGCTTATCCTGTACAGGGTTGTGGGGGGGGGGGGGGCACTTAGGGCACGAGGCGGGGTACACCCTGGACGGAGTGCCAATCCATCGCAGATAATAATAATAATAATAATAATAATAATAATAATAATCCCACTACCTCCATCAATTATACTTAAAGTTACCTTATGTGGGTAAAACACAGAGTGAAATTGATACTGCAGTGATTTTAAAATAAATAAATAAAATCAATATTAGTCCTGCCTCAGGCATGTGTGTATAGAGTTTGCATGTTCTCCCCGTGCTTGGTGGGTTTCCTCCAGGTACTTTGATTTCCTCCCACAGTCCAGTGTAGGCTAATTGGCATTTCCAAATTGCCCCTAGTGTGTGACTCAGTGTGACTGAGTTAGAGAGAGAGAGAGAGAGAGTTTGTGTGTGTGTGTGTGTGTGTGTGTGTGTGTGTGTGTGTGCCCGGCAATGAATTGGCACCCTAGTGCCACGAGGCCCCTGGGATAGGCTCCAAGCCTCCCTGAGCAGATAAGCAGTATAGTAGATGAAAGAGTAAAACAAACATTCCCAAACTCCTTTTGCTTTGCAATGACAGTAGATATTTATTTTGATTTTTATGGTTATTGTATGCAAATTGTAAACAATGTTATCCTTCTTCATGCTGTTTTTATTACATTACAAACATGGAAACATTTTGTTTCTCTTTGCTGTTGCTTACATACAGTATGAGCAAGTTTCTGTCAGATAGAAAAGCATAAGGAAGTGTGTACAGTTGGTCCAGAGTGTCACGTGGTACTACAGTGTGATGTTACTTTCGACTTTAGCTCTCACATCTTTCATTTCTTATACCAATTAAATAAATGCTTTATTGAAAATATGCTAAGAAAGAACGTTTTGTAGTAGAGCTTCCTATTTGTATATTCATAGTGTCAGCAAACAGAATGGTGGATGCCAGTACAGTCAGACCGAACTTTAATAACTGCAAACAAATACATGAATCAGAACTTGGAAACATTAAACAGCGGTCAGGAGAGCAGTATGAAAGCGTAGTAATGACTGGAACCAAAGAATGCAGGATGCATACTATGCAACACGATTATGGATGTGAAAGTCCTTTTGTGCTGTGTCTGTTACTGTGTGATAGAGTTTAGGTGTTTTGGAACATGTTCCATCCATCCATCTATTACATATCTATACTGCTTATCCTGTGTAGGGTTGCAAGGGTTCTAAAGCCTATACCTGGGAATTTAGGGTTTACAATGCGGGAAACACCAATCAGCCCACATTGCTGTCTTTAGACTGTGGGAAGAAATCTGAGTACTCAGAATAAACCCAAGCACGTGGAGAACACACAACCTTCACACTCACAGGACCGGAGCTGAGATTCACACCTGCATCCCTGGAGGTGGAAGGTGAGAGTGCCAACCACTAAGCTGTCATGCCATCCCTATTCAATTCAACATAGGGAAAAAAGAAATTGTCTCCAAGCAAACTATGTCTGATAATCCCTGCGTTTTCTCATTATTGATTTAACAATTGTGCATGTCCGGTAAGTGAAAACTGGCCCAAAATCGAATCACAGAGGCGATTAGCAGATTAGTCGCTTTTAATTGATGTGATTATAAATAATGTTATGGGGAGCGGGTTAATTAGTGTATTAGTGCATGTGTGATGTTGGGGCAAAATAGAAGATGAAGAAAGAAGAAAACGGCGTATTTTATATATTACAAAGACCCAGAGAAAGCCTCCAAACTAACTCAAGTAGTATTATTTATCTTGTAATAAATTTGCATGAAAATGTTTACATAGGTCAAAACCACAGACTGTATTAAAAAGAACTGGACTAACCCACTGTGACATCACCCACGGGCTTTCTGAAGAGCGCTTTTGAAGCTCAACTGTGGGAACTGTGGGAAGACACCATCTTAGCAGGAGCTGGCTCCTAAGTTAACTCCTAAACCCAGTTTAATCCATAAATGGGCATATGGGCAGAGCAAATGGAGCCTGGCTGATGGCTGGAACATGCTTACTTACTTCAGCTACCACAAGCCAGCTAGCTTAGCTTTAGCTTAGCTACAATGCTAAAGTGGATAATATTGGTTTATAGGCTAACATGACTTTGCATTTGATTGAACACCATCATCCATACCTGGCCAGTTTGGTATTTTATTATGGCAGTCTATGGGGATTGACTCACTTTTGGAGCCAGCCACCAGTGGTCATTTGAGGAACTGCACTTTTTGGGACTTGAACGCTGGCTTCATTTTTCAGAACCAAGAAGTTGCCCCTTGCCCAAAACAAACAAACAAACAAACAAACAAACAAACAAAAACATTTCCACCAAATTTACAAAAGTTTCAATAATACTTGTTCCTTGTAATCCCAAATGTATATTTATAAATGCCAATTAGTCCTAAAATTCCAAAGAATGTTTATGGCACAGCTGATTTTAATATAATGACTCAGACAAAGCAATGTAAATGCAGAGCTCACAGAAGAGCTAGAAACACTAAAAGAACAATAAACTGTGAAAGAGCGCCCCATAAGTGAGGTGTGCACCAAATTATCTAATATTGCAACTCAGCCATAACTGTCTCCTTTTGTCCTAGTTTAAGTTTTTTTTTTTTTTAACTGTTTTCTTACAAGTAATTTATATGAGTTTCACAAACTCTTTGTCAAATTAGTGTATGTGTGTGATTGAAATAAATACTGTACGTTTTTTAAATCACAGTAACTCATCAAATTTGTTAGTTTTCTTAGCAATTTTCTGAACAAATCACAAAAAGAAAGGTTTTCTGGACAAATCATATTCTCATGAATACCGCAAATGCTCCTCTGGATGCCTCAGGAATAAATCGATTCATATCCAGTCTGATAAATGACACCCACTATGTCTGGTCCAACCTGCAGCTACAGTACATAAATATGATGACGGCTCTCGGAGTGAACTCAGACATTTAGCGTGCACTTGTACTATATCCTAATGTATTACTTTGATAGATGCATTTTGTTTGTTTTTTGATTTTCTATCTGCCTCTCATTCATCTCTTGTTGTCTATGGCAACTAACAGAGTGAACTTCCACACAGAGAGATTCCCTGAGCTGCTACATAAACTATTCATGGCTCACACACACACACACACACACACACACACACACCCATGTGCCATGGACATCTCAATATGCTCTCTTCTTCTCTCTCTCTCACACACACACACACAGACACACATCCTCTTCCTTTGTCTGTATAAACAGAGTCTATAGTTTACAATCTAATGTACGATATGTCACATGATCATTTAAATCATGTGATGTAATGACATTCTTTAAAAAGTAAACTGCAACAACAGCCAATTACTTCGTCTAACCTAAACAAATTAAATACTTGAACTAATTTCATACTTAAAAAATGTTTGGCACTATCACCTTGTACCTCCAGGGTTTGGTCTTAGTCGACCCATAGACTTTATTTTTTTTAAAACTGGACAAACCCTCCATGACTTCAACAACAGGTTTTCTAAAGCTTTTGAAGCTCAACTCTGGATTTGTATCATGTGCTTTTTCTGGATTTTTGGATCTTTATAAACCATGAAAAAAATGAAAGACCCTTCATTTCTTTGTAAGTGGGCGAGCTTGTAAAATCCGCATGGGATCAAATAATTACTTTCCCCACCGTAGCTTTGCCTTAGCTTAGCTAAAATGCTAAGTTGGCTAATGATAATTTATATGCTAATGTTATTGTGCATTTGATGGAACGTCATTTGAATGGATACCTTACACGCCATCCTGCATCAACTCCTACATTTCTTATGACAAGTCAAACTACAATGAGTTCAGTTAACTGCTTACTGTAGCTAAAGTGATGCATAGCAGACAGCTAGCGGTCTGACACCTGCATTCCACCTGCCTTGCAAATTAGCCAAACCCATACATTTGCATTTGAAAAATTACATACAAATGGCAGCTGTTTTTTTTAATGTTTATTTCTGTTGTAAAGTTGGCCATTTTAACATGGGGATATATGAGAATTGACTCACTTTTAAATCCTGGTGGTGATTCGAGGAACTGCACTTTGGCACTCCACTCCACTTTGTACTCATTTTTCAGAACTTAAGGTTTCTTGGTTCTACTTTGTGGCTTGTGAGATTCCTCCGAGAGGGGGTACCACGATCTGTGTCCTGAGTTACCTGGGTAAGACATGAGGCCCCTCACAACAACCTACTGTACACAGGATAAGTGGTTCAGAACATGGATGGATGGATGGATCCCAACCTTTTGTATTTCAGGCAAGGATGAAGAGCTGTTTGTTTAGCCAGGCTAAATGGAGTTGAATGCTGCATGATGAACTTGCAAATTGTTTGCAACTGGAGCATCTTCAACCATAAGATAAGCAGGCTATAATACTGCTGGGAATTTATTCCCTTTTTGCTGATGCTGCCTTGTCATAGTAGGGACTGCATGACATGGCTGCTCCAGGCAGGAACAGAAACAGGTGGAAGACTTGGTGTTCTGATCCACTGATAGGAAAGGGTATAAAGTGCCTATACTGCATTACAATGCAGAGTAGAGGAACTTGCAGTGTGCATGAGGTAAGAGCTGTCAGTGGGAATGCACCGCTCTAATGAGGGGCAGAGCTTGGAGAAGATTAGTGTAGACAGAAATGGACCCAGATGTACTTTTTAACAGCTGCATCTCTTTCTCGAAACGGGAGGTACAGTAGGCCAGGAGTCTGGTGACTGGAGCACAATTAAGAAGTCCAACTTAACAGTAAGTGTGCTGCCTTTTGGAAATAAGTGTGGCGATTGCCAAAAATAAAACTTATACAACCGTATTCTTCACCTGACATAATACCTGAACTTATGAAATACCAAAATGTTAAAAATTGTATGCATCATAATTAAAAAGAGATCTCAGCTCATTGACCTGATAATAATAATAATAGCAACATTGCATGTGTACTGACCGTGATGGCAGATGATGAACTGATATCATAACTGATATTAATACTTCTGGCAGAGGAACTGGTAGTCCCACTAGTGGTATACAGTACAGTATGTAAATACATCCTGTATAATGTTCTCCATACAGCTTGAATACAAAAGACCTAAAAAAGAATATGACACACTGATTTTTTGCTAAGAATATGATACTCTAGGAGCCATAGCAACGAAATGCACTAAATGACTGGGTCTGTTAAAATAGAGAGAGAAGACAAGTTTGGCTGGCCGAAATGCCACTGAGGAGCATGATTCATCAAAAGTTTACCCTTCAGCAACTGAAACACTGGAGTTTGATAACATCAGTCCGCAGGCTATTCAGTGTGGTGCCCACGGGGTGTTGTTGCACTATCAAAGTGTTGGGTAATGGGTGCAACATCCAAGCCATCTAGTTACTCAGCCTGCACAAGTGCAATTGCTAGTTTTAAAGAGGACCAGAGTTTGAGTGTTTTTCAAGATACTGTCTCATTCTTAAAACGAGACCGTAATTGCAAGTTCCTGAAGAGCACCATGGCCAGTGTGGTCTCTCTTATCTTATCTGGATGGACTGGTGTGCAGACTTTACAACTACAAATCATGATGCAGACAGAGTTCTTGATCTTATATTTACAAGCTCTCAGGCAAAAAAAGTCAGAGTAATTTACCTCGCACACAGACATGAAGTCCAGCGGCACCTAGCTTGACTAACATGCACTCCAATCCATCTTGATAGGCGACAGGTCACAGATGCAGTTAAGAAATTATGAATGGCCATAGGCAGCTTTTGTACATTTGGCTTAAATGTTGCAGCAGCAGATACAGGAGTAATGCTGCACCTCTGGTCAGCCATGTCACAGATGCATGTGTCAGTAAAAGTGACAGAATCATGTATGTGAATCTTAAGGGTTTGCTCCAGGTCATGTTTTCTCCTTTGCGGCATGCCCTTAGGTGTTCTCCCTGAAACAAATTGATGTAATAACCACAGATCACTCCCATAGAAAGACTACTGTATGTGGGGAAAAATGTGTGTGAGAGGGAATGAGTGGTGAAAAATCATCAACATTTTCACAAACTCCTAAGCTCCTGAGTGGTGTTTTAAAAGGTACCAAAATTTATCATTTTTTAAAAAGTTTTCTCACTTCGTGCCTGTTTCTGGTCCTTTATTTAAACTCCATTTATTTCATTCCTCCTCCAAATTAAGATGAAAATGACCTGAGGGAGGGGATCTTCTTATATGAGGTCACAACAGGGGGAAGATCTAATTGGTTTGTTTAAATACAAACCAATTAGAAACTGATAAAGGACTAAAAGCAGGGAATATTGTGTGTGAACAAACATTTTTGTTTGTTTGTTTATGCAAACTTGATACCCATCTGAATGTCTAAAAATTACTTAAAAGTACATTTTGTAATATGGATCCCATTTAAATCAACCACCATGGATGGGGCCCAAGCACATATGCTCTGCTGAAGTGAGGAAGTTCTGGAAGTTAGCAGATCCGCATTTCCATTCCCCAAGACCGGATTATTTTAGAAGCCAAGCTCAAATATTGCCAAATTCACAAGACACATGAACAAAATATTTATTGTAGTGCACGGGGCAGATGTCAGAGACAGAGACAGATGCTCTTGGTCTAGCTAGAACGCATTCATACAACACTGGGCAAATCTTCAGCTCTGTGATTCTGTAGTTGATCCAACAGCCTATAGAACGAATGCTGTTGATATCCCCATTCTGGCCAAACTGGTCATGGTTCTACCTGAAATTGAGGTTAATAAATGTGCTGCATGTTTTGAGACAATACAATACGATTGGATTCCTCAAACATACTGTATAGGGTATTTTGTATTAAATCTAGAGTGTTAATGCAATTAATCTATAATAATCTCTCCATTTTTATCTGTAAACAGTATGTTTAATGCATAAAAGTTATAAATCCATAATTTTCATTTTTTGAGTCCCAATTCTGATCCTGCAAACCTTTCTGGCTAGGACAAACATGAACACAGCAGCTTTCCATATTTGCATCATTGAACACTGGACATCATCTGTTCATTTCAAATAATATATGTATATTAGGTTACACGCCTAGGATTACTTGTGCATTCAAGATATTGTTATAATTGAGCACAAATCTTCTCTTTCTTAAAATACAGTTATTTAAAAACCTTCCCCAGCGTTTTAATTAGACAGCGTAAAGCCCTTAGTAAAAACCCATCATCAGTCTAAATAGACAGGACAGGCACAGCTTCGCTCTGTGGCAATAAAGATGCAGCAGATCCTCCTGGATTATTTATAGAAAGAGCAGCAAGACCATTTTTAGCCCAGAACAGATGATCCTAGATCAGTCTGATGGCCTGATATTGAGCACCTTCGGTCTTTGGTTCGAGCATTATTCAGTTTAACACGAGACTTGCAAGACATGACATTTCAGCTATATTGATATACACCTGTACCTCACTACATTTTATTTTATCGACAAAGCTGACAAAGTTGTTCATCTTATTTGTAGCATGATGTTTTTCTTATTTCACTGGGTGGCCCAGAAGGACAGGACCGCTTTCAAAATGACTTTGATCTATTCTGGGAGAGAGCAATTAGAGCCGTAATTCTAGATGAAGCTCAGTTTTTTGTGCTCTGTAAGGTTGCGCTCGGCTACGTGGAAGACACCAGCATGAATTGCAAGATGTGCATGAAAGAGTTCGAGTCCTTTGAATTCTGCTCTAATAAACGATCGCTTTTTAATGAAGTACCTCATATTGATGAGAACGGCAGACCTGGTTCGAAATTCACTCACTGCATAACAAGTCGCTGCTTTGTTGACACCGGATCACCAAAGTGCACCTCTGATTCTGGCACTTCTTATAGTATTTCCCTTGGTATAGGACAAATTGTCCAGGGTTGTTCTTGCAACCCCTTTGGTGACTGTAATAACCCGACTGAGTGCACGGCATGCGTGTGGGCATGCTTAGTCGCCCAGACAGATAGCTGTCACTTATTCATACAGAATGTGAGGCCCTGGAACGGTTCTGGTCACCATTTGCGTACCTGAACTTGTAAACTCAGATAAGGTCTGGTTATAAAACAAACAATGGATAAAATATCAAAGGATCCTGTCCATATAAATGCAAATCCTTGCAGCAATTTACTGTAGATTGCTTACAAAGCGTGCAAATTTAGAAAAAACAGCTGTTTGACATCACTAACACTCTGCAGAAAATCATTTATCTCATTAAAACTTTTATTTAGAAAGGTTACCCAACTCACACGACCGGTGAACTAGATTCAGTTTTTGCCCTGTTTTATATCACGACAAGACTCTCCCAACAGATTTCTCCTAGCTCTAAGCTAGGTGCAGAGTCATATTTTAAAACCAGTTTAAACCAGTCAGGGGAATGCTTTTTCCTCTAGTTCATAATCCCTATGGACTCATTAAATTTGCATTGCCTGAAGTACAAACAGACATCTAAATGCTATTACTTCTGCCAGTTTGGATGGCGTAAGATAAAGGAGGGAGGAACTGTGCATTTGCTTTATGCTCTGAATGAAAAGACTTAAGAACACAACAAGGTGCTGGAAACATTCCTTAAAATTTTCAGTCCATGTTGACATGATAGCATGACACGGTCGCTGCACATCCATGATGCGAGTCTCCTGTTCCACCACATCCAAATGGTACTCTATTGGATTGAGATCTGTTGACTGTGGAGGTCGTTGGCGTCCAGTGAACTCATTGTCAAGTTCAAGAATCCCAATCTGAGATGACTTTTTATGCTTTGTAACAAGGCGTGTAACAAGGCCCAAAGTGTGCCAAGAAATACCCCCAAACCATTACACCACCACCAGCCTGAAAGGTTGCTACAAGGCAGGATTGATTCATGCTTTCATGTTATTTACGCCAAATTCTGACCCTTCCATCTGATTGCCACTATAGAAATCGAGACTTAAGGAATCAGACCAGGAAACGTTTTTCCAATCTTCTATTATCCAATTATTTGAACCCATGCAAAGTTTAGTCTCAGTTTCCTGTTCTTAGCTGACAGAACAGTTACTCGGTGTGGTCTTCTAATACTGTAGAGCATCTGCTTCAAGGTGTGACGTGTTGTATATTCTGAGATGCTCTTCAGAATACCTCTTTTGCAGTGAGACGTTATTTGAGTTAATGTTGCCTTTCAATCAGCTCGAACCAGTCTGGACATTTTCCTCTGACCTCTGCTATCAACATGGCATTTTCACCCAGAGAACTGCATAATATGCATAACAACTCCAGTAGGTAAGCAATTTCATAAATCCTCAGACCAAACCACGCCACGTTCAGTCACCTTTCTTCCGCATTCCGATTCTTGGTTTGTTCTTCAGCAGATCATCTTGACCATGTCTACATGCCTAAGTGCATTGAGTTGCTGCCATATGATTGACTGATTAGATATTCAAAGTAATGGCTAATTGAACATGTGTACCTAATGAAGTCCTTGGTGAGGGTAAACTAAACAGTAAATACATTTATACACTGAAAAAAAGGAACTTGGCTACCTGTTACGTGTACTAAAATGTAATATGTATTTTGGACATAATAATTTCATGTTTCCAAGATGAACATGAATAAATTATGTTGTATTTGCATGAAATTCAACAACTTAACATG
>JAQMYL010000002.1:27620739-27631658 GCA_030014365.1 Clarias pachynema | reverse complement strand
ATATGAGAGGTGAGCTACTCATTCTGTTTATTATAATATGTCTTTAGCTGCATTGTAATATTTTCATTACTGGAACTATAGCCAAAATTTGTGTATGTAGAAACTTTGGGGGGTCTGTTTATTAAAAATGTAACATTTTATTTTATTTCTGATCAAAAAAACGAAATGAACTAAAATGACTCAAAAAAAGATTTGTTCATTTTGAAGAACGAGATTTAAAGACCCGAGTCATAAAATGATTCAAACTTCCCATCACTACAGCACGACTGGTTCAATCCCACAGAAATGCTAATGCAGCACAAATTGCGGAAGAAAATTAATGCTGGCTATGATAGAAAGGTATCAGAACTCCAAGTGCATCATAGCTTGCTGTGTAGCCGGAAAAGAGTTCAAGGTTGTTGATCCAGCCTCCAAATTCCCAAGATCTCAATCCAACCGAGCATACATGGGCTGTCCGAACAAATAAGTCTGATCCATGAAGCCCTCACCTTGCAACCTACAGGTAGGATCTGCAGCTAGGATCCTGATGCCATGACTTCAGAGGTGGAATCATGTCTGAGGAGTCAGAGTCAAACCCAGGCTATAATGTTAATGGCTGTCTGGTTTACGCCAGTTGTGGCCGCTTGTCCCCCCCCCTCTCTCTCTCACACACACACACACACACACACACACACACAGTTAATAAAGTAATAACATGAAGCTTGTCATGTTACCAAGAACGCTTCCTGTTGCAAAGACTTTCTCATGTTACCGCTTACATAGGAGTTACAGCTTTATCATCTCTGTCTGTTCCAAAGCAATGAAATTTGAGACTCCTTCCATGACCCTATTGACTTATAACTTGAGAAATCAATATTCGCATACGTTCTAAATTGGTTTATATGGAGCATACACCATACATGTAATCTGTTACTTTCAAAATGATAAAGTATCAGAATAAAAGCATTAATACACTTTTAGCAGACATCAAAATGAAAAGCATTTTAAATGCACAATCCTAGACTGTAATTTGTGATATTTCATGGCAGGACATCTCTTCCCACTTTCCATACTGGGAAATATCTGGTGAGCATGACTGCATGGAGAATTGCATTAGTGTGTCATGATGCTAGTATAACTACATGGGTAAGATTTCAAATAAGGTTTCCAGCAAAGGGCTTTTTGTCTCCCCATGTCTAACACTTCTTCCATATGGTTCTGTCCTGTGTCCTATGTACGCTACATGACACATACTGTACAAAGATGTATATTTTATTAGAATGAGTCTAAATCAGCTTGATTTATATTTATATTGGTTCATAAGCCACTTTTCTTGTGCTAAATGGTGCCATTGTGTGTTCAAAGTGAATTTCGGATCTAACGCACAGTATGTTCCTGTTTGGCTCCGCAGTTTGCACTACCTAGCTTGTATCTTCATATCCAGACATGCTATTGATTTCTGTGTGTTTCCAAACAGATAATGAAATATTTAGAGCCTATGGTTATGTCTGTTCAAGATCAACATGCATGAAATGGTTATTCAGGAACTGACAGCTTGAATTGATCTGTGCAAAAATGTCCATAACGTAGATGTATGTCAGGTAAATGATAAAACACTGGGGATGTGCTGTAGAGGGAAATACTGTATATAGAAAAATAACAATTGTCAGGGTGGACTGATGAGTTTAAGGGTTACTGTGACAACCCTAAAGTTTTTTTTAAAATTCTGAATACTTTCAAATAAGTGTTGCATTTGCTTAAACCAATAATTACAGTTTGTTAGGTAATATTTAGTCTGTTACTTACGCTCTGGATAGCCTTCATAGCGGCTCTAATCCGAGATGCTGTTAATTGGTGATTTTCGAAATAAAATTGGGTCTTGCTTTCCCGTGATGGTCTTGATGAGAGCAAGTTTCATCATGGTGCTTGATGGGGTTTGCCAATGCACTTGACAATACTGTTCTTGCAAGAGCTATTGCAGAACAGCTGACCTTTATGTCTTAAACTAACAACTGACTGTTGTTGTTGTTAGTTATAATGCCATATGTGTAGATAGTTAAAAAAAAAAATCCAGTATTGTTCTAGGAAGTACGATTTACAACATTAGAAACATTAACATTAAAACCAACAGTTTTGTGTTCACTGGCTCCTGAAGGAGTGGCTTTGCAGGGCTTCTGGTGGGTGTGCTGTGGTGACTGACACCAGGACGTTGGCAGCGGATACTTTCATTATTTCATTACGGCATTTAGCACATGCACTTATCCAGAGCGACTTACATTTGTATCTCATTATACATTTGAGCAGTTGAAGGTTAAGGGCCTTGCTCAAGGGCCCAACTGTACCATCTTGGTGGTCATGGGGTTTCGACCTGAGACCTTCTGAACCATAGTCCACAGGCCTTAACTTGTGTAGTGGGGCCTCCATAGACTGGACTTGCTTTTCCTGTGCATCCAATAAGCCCTTGATCGGATTGGGATCTGGGGTGTTTGAAGCCCAAGGGTTGACGGCCTTGGGCTCTTTACCTGCTGGGCGCTGTGTACGGTGAACTGTCTGGCTCCGGATGTTCTTCTGCCTTTCTATTATGGCCAACACTGACTTTTTCAGCGATTTACACTGGCTTGTCCAGACAGGCTGACCTATGGTCCCAAAGGGCATGGCTTTGCCTTGGGTGCCCATGATCCTGTCACTGGTATATAACTGATAATCATTGTTATTCAATTCACCTGACTGTGGTGTTAGTGTTGTGGCTGATCAGTGTTTCAGATGAAGAAAAGCTATAAAAGTTCTTCATGTACTGTACATTGAGTTGGAGGAATTTTCAGCACCTGTTCATATAGAAGAATAGTTTATTACTCAGGTCTAATATACAAAATCCATCTGTGCACTTTGTTCAGAGGTGCAGAGGAAAAAATAAAGATGAATCTTATAAAAGACGGAAGACAAACTTTTAAAATTTAGTCTAAAAAAAGCTTAAAAAAAAAAAAAAAAAGCAAAACCACCCATATTATTGAAACCTGCAATCAGAAACCCTATTATGTCCAATTCAATTGCTCAAATTTCAAGTAAATTGCCAGTATCCAAATTTTCTATGGTAACCTCTGCATTGCTAGAAATGCTGCATTCATCATTATCTCCCTTACATTTTAGAGAAAAAAAAACTTAAAGAACCAAGTATTGTGATTTCTTCAAACAAAGTTTTTTTTTTTTAAAGCTGAATTAAAAAGCTTACCTCATTACTTATAAAGATGTGGCTTGAATTCCTCAAGCAGGGTCCACAACTGATCAATCACTACATCCTTTAAAGAATACAATGTATGACAGTGTTGACTAGAGCTGAATGATTTATGTGCTTCAGACCTCAATTCTGTGCCAGCAGTGCAGATCTGGGGCAAATTATCATCCAAGAGCTTACTGACGTTATGTGCAGAGAAGCTTTATGATTTATTCAAAAATCATTTATTTCATCTGGGTTGCCTTGACTTGATTTAGATATGTCAATCAATGCTCGTTTAATACATCAAGCAGACTTTTTTTTTTAATTTCACTATCCTGAATTAATAGGGCATTGAAAGCTCCTGTTGGTATTTTAAGCACCAGGGTTAAATGTGAAAATGACTTCATCTCATACACACTATAAACCAAGGTCCGGGAGTAAAAGCCTTCCGGGTGTTATATCCTGTCAGTTAGCCTGCTATAGGTTTTTACACTGTGTGCTCTGATCACAATCGTACATCCTTTCAAGCCACTGCAGGATAAGATCATAGCTAATAATCTGTTCAGTCTCTTTCATTCAAGCTGCAGAAGTGAAGATGCTTCATGTAAGGTCATCGTGGGATCCTAATACACTTCAACTGCTGTGCCTGATCCATCTTGATGGTCTACTTCTGCACCGTGGCTTACTTTTTACTGCTGTGGATCCCCATAGATCCCCAAACTGAACTTCCTCCCATTTCTAGCATCTTTAATTCACAACCGTTTTTTAATTGCTACACTATATGGACAAACGTATTTGGCCAAACCTGCAGTGACATTGTTTCCAAATACATACACTTCAATATGGAGTCGGTCCCCCTTTTGCAGCTTCCACGCCACTTGGAAGGTTGTCCACAAGATTTTGGAGTGCTTCTGTGGGAATTCGTGCCCATTCATTCTGTAGAGCATTTACGAGGTCAGGCACTGATCTTGGATGAGAAGGCCTGGCTTGCAATCTCCATTCCAGTTCATCCCAAAAGGTGCTCGATGGGGTTGAGGTCAGGGCTCTGTTTGGTCCAGTCAACCATTAAACCATTCAACTTTTGTCTTTATAGTCCTTGCTTGTGCGCTGGGGTACAGTCATGTTGGAATAGAAAAGGGCCTTCCCCAAGCTGTTGCTACAAAGTTGGAAGCATACATCTAGTATTGTCCAAGATGCCTTGGTATGCTGAAGCATAAAGATTGCCAATCACTGGGGATAAGGGGCCTGATTGAAACACTTGAATTCAATAATCAACAGGTTTGGCCAAATACTTTGGTCCATAAAGCGTAGCTTTGAGATTAAGGCCATGTCCACACGTAGCCGGGTATTTTTTTAAATTGAGATTTTTCTCTGCAGTTTTCTCCTTTCGTCCACACGCAAATGCCAAAAAATTTTCCCAAAACTCGAAACGAAGATTTTGCCTTGTTGTAACATCACCTTGTGCCGATGATGTAATCGTCTGTGTGCTCATCTCCTTGATTTGACGTCAGCTTTGTTTATGAGGATATTTTGTGCAGTGGTGGACGTACGTTCAGTAAACTAGTGACTGTGTTAACGTCGCGTACTGGACTTTTTACATGCTTGTACAGACACGTGCAGTTACTCACACATTATATTAATGAACAGAGGTGACTGAATGTACTACTAAGCTCACTGCCGCTACACACTGTACAAAACTCTGACGACACACAGACCCCACAGACAGTCACTGCTGTTTCGGACGAGACCCGTCGAATTTCTACTGTACAAAGTGAAACAGGTATTGACATTTTGTCTAGGCTTCCTGTTGATTAAGGGGGCTCCTAACAGCACGTAACAGGGTGTTTTGCGTTTATTATGTGGACAAAGATATTTTTTAAAATCGCAGGTCGTGTGGACAAAATTATTTTTAAAAACGAAGAAGAAAAATCTCCTTTTTTAAAAATACCCGGCTATGTGTGGACATGACCTTAATCCACAGTGAAATCACTTTCCACCACAAAAGTCCCTTTGCTTAATTTGCATTTATTTATTTTTATATTTATGAAGTGTAACTGAATTCCTAATGGACATAATGTTAATTGTCTGGGATTTAACCATCTGAACAGTTAAAAGCTTCAACATTTGATGCTGAAATGAACCCCTTGTTTTTCATGTACAGCAACAACGGCTATGCTACTGTAGCTAGAACTCCAGCTGGCTGGACTAGCACTTAGCTGGAGTGGCAACTACCTCTTTTTCTAACAACCTGGCTTTGGTAAAGAGATTTTATTCTAGTTTAGAATTTTAGAGTTTATTCTAGTCTATTGATAGCTAGCTGGTAACTAATTCAAGTGCTAGCTTGCTAGATTTCCATCCTAGCCTAGTAATTAGCTAGTGTTTACTTTAGCCTGTTTGGTAACTAGTTAGTGTTCATTATAACCTGTTAAGTAACTAGCTAGTACTCAATCTAGCCTGTTGGTAAACAGAGTTTATTCTAGCCTTTTTGGTAAGTAGCTAGTACTCATTCTAGCCTTGGTAGCTAGTGTTGGTTCATTCCAACCTGTTTGGTAACTAGTGTTCATCCTAACTAGCGCCAGGGGTAGCTTAGTGGTTAAGGTCTCAGGTTCAAACCCTACCTGCCGCTATTGGGATGTATAAGGAGATAAAAATAAAAAGTCACTATTAAATGTAACAATCTATCGTGTTTGGTAACTAGCAAGTGTTCATTCTAGCCTAGTATCTTAACTAGCTACTACTTAACCTAGCCTGTTGGGTAAAAAAAAGAAAGAAAAAAAGACAAAGCTTTTACAATGGCAAAGGGGATTCAATGTTTTTAAATGATAACAATACTAGAAATTATTTTTAAAAAAACATTCAAAAATTTTGTAAAAACAAATAGGATTTCCTTATAACACGACTGTTTAACCAGTTGGTATCTGTCGTGCAATTAACCTTTGTTTATTGAGCTTTTAAGACTTTGAGTCACATGGAGGAATGAAAAGATGCTACAGTATATTTATGTCTAAAAATATTATAAATCAACTTATATAAAAGAATGGGTAACTTAATAACTTTGACTTTATGACTGTTACTGTAGCTTTTATTGTGGCTTGTCTATTTTTCGGCTTTAAATGTTTTCCACTTCTTTCTTTCCTTGTGCTGCTTTAGTTTCTCCTCTGCTGTGATATAAGTCCTGCCTGCTTATAGCGCCCCCAGTGGCTCGGAGCGGAGGTGACAAAGTTACTGCTTACACAGTGATACAGTACAGTATGCCCCTGACAATAGAATAAAAGCATGCTGAGAAGAGATTAAAAAATACATATTTTATATACAGTATATCCAGACTAATTTTTCTTTTATTTGTGGTCAGATATTTGTGCTTTGTCACATGAGGAATGTGGTTTGCTCTGTGCACTTTGCACATGATGCTTCTTCCATTCTTCTTCCTCTCAGTAGATGCTTCTACCTCGGCCTTGATATTTATACATAATGTATTAGGAAAATGTCTCGCAGTGAATGTTTCATGAGCTTGCAGTGTGGGACTCTGTATGTGTGTGTGTGGATGCAGTAAGAGATTGTGTGTGATGAGCAGCACAGTCACAGGTCATGACTTCAGCATTATATGGGCCTATGCTGAAATCTTTTCCGGAAACATCTGAGCATTTTTGAACAGCCACTAATTAGCACTAAATTATCATCCAAGAACACAAGGGTTAAAATGAGCAGCTTTTATTAACCTGGGAAATGTAAAGCCTTTCTTTCTTTTGTGTTGCTTGTTTGCCTTTTCAGTTGCTTTATTGACTTTTTGCATTTAGATTGTATTTTTCTCATGTTTCTCATCTTATTGCTTATTTTTTGTTACTTTTTTATTTGGTTGTCTTTTTATATTTTCTTCTGTCACTTTAGTCTTAACTACTCTTCTGTGGCTGGTTTAACCTTTTTTTATTTTCTCAAAATTTTAAAAATCATTTTATTGATTGCTCTTTCTTGTTTTTTTTGTTCCTCTTTTTTGGTATTGTTTTACTTTTTCTTTCTTTCTTTCTTTGTTCTGTTACTCCTTTTTCCTTTGATATTCTTTTTTCTTTCTTTATTTTTATTTGTGACATTAGATTTTTCTTTTTGTCATGGGATTTTTATTATTTATCTTAAAGCTTGTTTTTTTTCCTGCTTCTTTCTCCACATCAGGATGTGTTCATACTATAGCTTTACTTCCAGCTTCTTCCTTCCTCCGAGTGCTCCACACTGAGCACAGAAATCAGCTTCTATTAACCGCACACAGGTGTAGACATTTTCTCATTATCTGCTTGCCACCATGACTCCTTCCCAATTACTGCTCTCACACTATTAATGTAGATAAAGAATTAATTCACTGTGAATTCATCACTATGTGAGACTTGGTGCTAGGGTTTTCAAATACATCGTTATCTGTAAATCTGGGCAAAGCGTACTGTACATTGCAAACTGTTGCTTTTGGTCCCATTTTGCACATAAGTCCTTTAACGTTTAGAAATAAAATTGGCTTGAAGAGTATGTGCACATTTAAAGCAATGAGTGCACACTGCAATGCTACAGCAATTTAATGGAGACAAGGACTAATGTCCCAGTGTTTCTGTCAATAAAGAAGATGAATTTTCTTTGTTCCTTAAGTTGATAAACTGTAAACTACACTATATCTGTCAGAAACTGTAGTGAACAATAAATATTTAAAAAAATGTCTCTGCTTTGTAGGAAACATGACTGTACTAAAATAAAAACATTTAAAAAGAGTATTAAATCTAAATTTAATAACAAAAATTTATTTCTACCTGCCGGTGCAGAGCTTTGATCCACCTTTATTTCAACCAGTACCTGTCTTGAAATTGAATGCTTATAAATAAAATAAAGTTTTGTAGTTCAGTGCAAAAGTCAAGGCATATGGAAAGAAATGTTATAAAGCAAAGACACCTTCAATTTTTTTTAAAAAAAATAACCAAAAAAAGAAACATTTGTGTATACAAAAATCCATTATCAAAGGCAATGATAAGTATCAGACTTAAACTTGTCCAATATTAAGTGTAAGATCCCTTTGCTATTTAAAATGCACTAGTTGTCTCAGGTACACTTTGTGCAGATTGTGACGGCCAAGACGGTTAGGTTCTTCTGAGTGTTTTGGCTACAGTGTTTGGGACAGTTGTACCTGTTTCTGTTTTTGCAGATAAAATATGTTGAAACTTATGTTGTTGGTCTTTTGGCTGCTCCTGTCCGATCCATACAATAACTTGGCACAAGTTTTACACCAGATGCCCTTCCTGATACAACCCTGACATTTTTACATTTTATCCGGGTTTGGGAACGGCACTGCATACAGGGGCTGGGGTTTGGGCATTGGGTGGGAATTGAACGCCGGCCTTCCACATAGCTGGAGAGCAACCTACTGTACCACTAGAGTACCCTAATAGTAAACGTCTGTGACACTTAATTGATTTATTTAAGCTTTTTAACATTGTTAACATTACAGTACAGTATTTATATTTGCTTTTGGATGATTGATTTATTTAAACAGTCTCCATGTGACCAGTCAGTTACGCCTTCGGTTATGTTAGCTAAAAAATAACGTCTTAAAAGATAATTATAAAGGGGGGGGGGGGGGGGATTTAACAATATTAAATGTAATATTCTGTGCATTTCCCCTTTTGTGTGCTGTAGACACTGAATAACTGAATAAGAAGTGCAGTGCGTCAATACCTTTACTGTACTGCCATCTGCTGGAGAATGAGAAATTTACAGGAAAATGGAACGATTGTTACTTATGATATTTCAAGCTTTCTGTCTCCATCTAGCGGCCAAGCTGTAATACTACACCCAGTACATTAGCAGATGGAGAATTTTAGGAATTTTCTTTGGACTTGCTCTAGTTTCAGCAAAGTTTTGTAATAAATGGTGCCAAGGAATCAATCCACAAACATTCTGGCTTTTAATTAAGGTTAGACAGTATAGGTGGAAATGACAATTCTGCTCACATGAGTAATTTTTTAATAAACTGTAGTAATAAAATGTTCAGGACTTTAAGAGAAATTGTTTAAAAAAAAAAAAATTTTATCATACATGTGTTTTGCACGTGAATATTGGTACTAAATCGATTTTAAATAAATGTTACATATTTTACGCAACATACAGTATAGGAAAAAATACATTACTGTTGAGATCTTTCAGTGTCTGAAGTTTAGTCACCTTATGTTCCAAAGGCCCTGTTACAATAACTTTGCCAACCAAAATTACATGATTCAGCTGTAAAAATGTTTGAAACAGTACAGATGGTATCATTACACAATAGACAATGTTTTAGCCAAGTAAAGGAAAACAACATTTAGTTTCATCTTTTCCTGAAGCCACCCTTGTATCCAGCATTTACATTTTTTTTTTCTTTTTGCAAGTCCTAAAGATTTTTGCATGGTGCTGTATGCGAGTGTATGTGTCATTATGATATACACAACCTGGTGAAAAAAAGTCGCCATTTGGATTTAAATATACAAATACTTAAGAGGTTTTAAATTAGATAATTACTGTTGTGATTGATGTTTTAGCTGGATAGAATTCTTTTAACCCTAACTGATGTAGTGAATAGCTTCTTATTATGTTATATAATTATTACCACAGTGTCCCAAACTTAACCCCATTGAAAGTGAGAAGACATTTCAGAGTGGTTCAACTCAAGTATTCAAGTATTAAGACTGAAATCGAATGCACTGAAATGTACAAGTGGGGATTCCAGTACATGTGCGGAATTGGTTTCGGATTGGTTTGAGGCATCAGTTGTTGAGATTTGTCATGTCATTGCATCATTACTATTTTTTTGTTAATGAAAAACATCACAGACTTGCTAGTGTTAACGAGGGGTAAATTACGTTTATATTGTGTGTCAGTCATTATTTTCACCCTTTGTGTAGAATTGTAGTCTATGTGATTCACGTTAACCTTGGGGTGAAGGTGTTAAGGTTTAAGGTGGTTAAGGTGTTGGCCTGCTGATCAGAAGGTCCCTGAATGACACCCCAGTGCCACGAAGCTCGATCCCTTAAGCAACATCCTTCATCCTGAACCACCACAGCTATAATCAAGCATCAAGATGGCAATCTGGCCGTCCCTGCAAAAAACTGCCACTGAAATAAGGGATCTCTCTCAGGCCTGGAGAGCCTGATGGCATGTGGATGGACCCTCACTTAAATCTCTATCACATTTATCAACTCTTATTAAACAAAGGAAACAAAGAGTGATAGTAAGTAAACAAGAAGAAGCAAGACGCTGAGACTTTGTCACATTTACTTTTATTGTAAAGGTGATTTATTCCAAAATAGTAATATATTGTAGAGGAGAGGGGAAAAAAACAACAGAGAGATTGACAAAGAGATCTACACATGACCTTGGCAAGTCCTGGGTGTTGGATATATCAAAATTCCACAGCAAAAGTTATAAAGTGTCTAAAATGAATACTGTACTCTACGTCCTACAGCTGAGAGATACTGTGCCTCTACATGGATTACGGAGGATTAAAAAGGTCACAACATAGTTATTTTCAGGCAAAAAAAAAAAAAAAAGGATTTTATTTTACACAAGTTTTGGAACATTTGTTCTTACTTGTGCTTTCTGTTTAGCAGTGTCATTTTGCACCATCCATGGGTTATTATATACTGTATATATATATATACACACTACCGTTCAAAAGTTTGGGGTCACTTGCAAATTTCTTTGTTTTTGTTTAGTGATTTAT
>JAQMYL010000002.1:27601307-27616729 GCA_030014365.1 Clarias pachynema | reverse complement strand
CGGAAGGAGCGGATAGCGCTGTCCTCCGAGTGTGTTACGCCGCCCCCAACGGTGCGTGAGCGAGCAGTTCGAAAAGAGGCTGGCGTCACAAGTTCGGAGGAAACACGTGATAGTCTTCGGCCCTCCCGACTGAGTGGTAGTAGTAGCTTTAATGTGGGAACCCCCTAGTGACGGGGACACGACTAAATTAGGGAGAAAATCGGGAAAAATACAGTACATAATATGTATAATAGTTCTTATCTGTGCACAAAACGGGTGATGTCACTAGTTACAGTACTTCTAGATTGAATAGTTGTCCTAATTAACTTTATTAAAATATTGATAAACTGACTGTGACAATGATATTCAGCTTCTAAATCTGAGCCATGGCCTGGGTCACCTCCAGACCTAAACCCGATAAACAACTGCTGGACAGTTGTGAAGAAGCAAGAATCTTCAAGAAGCAGTCAAGCAGGCATGGATCGAACAAGTGACCCCAGAGTACTGAAGACGTCTTTTTGACTTTATACCCAACCGGATCCAGCAGGTTTTGAAGGATTAATGACTTTGCATTAAATATTAATTGTTATAGAGCAATTTCATTGCATGAAAGAACACATTATTTTTATGATCTCAGTTGGTATTATTTTAAAAAAAATTTGAGAATGTCTCTTAAAAATTAAATTTTACTTTTGTCTTTACGTTCTTAAAAGATAATCCTTTTTTTGTTTTGCATTTTCTGTACTTTAAACTTTTTGAAGTTCAAAGCTACAGTGATACCTCAGCACACAAACATCACGCCTTGTGAATTTTCTCCTTAAAACCTAAAATTTTGACTCTGCATACATTTTTTGACATACGACTGACCGAGCTGGCCGCGTGTACTTCTGGTCACACGTACATCCGGTTGCATGAATGTCTGGTAGGCGTTCAAAACTTGTTTGCGTCAGTGCAAAACCAAGTTTTTTGTGCAAGATTTAGTGAACACATACAGTAGCACCATAATGTCTATTTATTCCGTAATTTACATAATTTACATGTCTTTTCTGAATGTTTTGATTGTTTTTATATTATGATTATATTTTTGGGTGGCTGGAATGGATTATCAGCATTTATATTATTTCCTATGGGACAAAGCGTTTCGCAATACAAAATTCCGCCGTAAGAACTCGCCTCCAGAACGGATTAACTTCATATACCGAGGTACATCTGTAATTAAGTCGATCAGTTTTCTTTTGAAGATTGGTGCTAGTGAGAAGAAGCCTATGAGTTCAAATCCATGTCCAATCAATCAATCAATCAATCAATCTCTATTTTACATGTTATTGTAAGCTGATGTTAAACATAATTTTTGCCTCATTATAATAAATAACTTTGAAACAAATTGTCTATAAAGAAAATAATTTTAAAAAAAACACTGTTCATTGTATTAGTTTAGCGCTTTATCTATCTATTCATTTATTTATTTTTACATGTGCTGCTTTGAGGAAACTGTTAAATATCAGACCTGGTATGTCCTCAAACTCAAGCTCCCGTCCCACTTTTCCTCTCCGCCGCTCTGTGGCGTCTTGTTTGGCCTTTTTGCGGTCGCTGGCCCGTGGGCCCCGTGTACACTTCCTGATCTTACATTTCTTCCTCTGCACCGTTTCAGGACACGGGAGTCCGCCGAACTCGGGTTCTTGCTTCACCATGCGAGAGCGGATCATGTGACCCTTCCCACAAGACTTATTACACTCGGACCACTCGCTCCACTCAGACAGCATACAGTCCACAGCTGGAGGAGAGACAAAGGAAAGGCAAAGAGGATTAGAGCGACATACGAAGACGTTAATATCACACTAATGGTTTGGGTCCATGATGAATTGATTGTGTCTTAATCCCTTCAAATCCTTGTACTAAGAACTTTGATGAGTCCTTTACTGCAAGTAAAGGAAAGAGAAATCAACAGTGAGAGCACGTCATTGCTGAGTCAGTTGGACTGTTGCAGAATCAGTTATTTTGTCTACTGACAGGTACAGTGTGTATTGCACTGAGAACACCTGGTTCATCACCTGGTTATGTGTCTTCCTGAATGTTATAATTTATGTAATTTATAGAATATAATATAATGGTTATAACGTAGTAAAGCATATATAAAAAAGAAAACCCGAACTCGTCTTTCTTCATATTAATATAAATGTATGAAGCAGATGCAACTTGCAAAACACAGTATTGGTGCTGATTTTTATTTATTTTTGTTATACATATAATACAGAAAATGTGTGTAGGCAAAGAAGCTACGTCTGAAGTTTACGTATTCCATGCAACATGGAAGTGACTGATCTTGCTTCCCTAAAAATTTAAAGTTATGAAAAAAAAGGCAATTTTTCACTCGCTTCAAACAACAATAATTAAAAATGCTAATTATTCATATTTCTTTATGAGTATTGATACTAAAACTGGTGTAAGCCTCTAGAAGAAGCATACGACCTGTAAAAATTGTTGCTTAAATTAAAGCGTTCCGTGCAAAATTAGGGTCCCCCCCCAAAAAAAAAAATCTGTAGTGTCCGTAACCATGTCAAATTCATGTTGTAATATCTGTACAATTTTGCATTATAGAATAATACACTTTTTCTTTTTTCTTTTTTTTTAATGTCTTTGTGGAATGTAAATTGGACAAGTTTCATCTGAATGACAGTTACTGTAAGATCGTTGAAAGATTTGAATACGGAAAGGTTACGGACACTACACCTACAGTAGGTGAGACTTTTTAGCACCAATACCACTTTTGGCCATGAGGATTGGAATTAGGCTGAAAATGGTAGAGTATTCCTTTTAATTTTATTGGGTTACATATTGTGTGCGTGTTTTTGTGCGTTACTCACGGCACTCGGGCATCATGCACTTCTCCACTTGCTCCAGCTGTTCTGTGCACTGGCCAGGCAGCACCGGAGTCTTCAACATGCGCCGCCGCATGCGTATCCCCACCCCACAAGACATGCTGCAGTGACCCCAGTCTGACCACTCCGACACCATACAGGACAAGGCATCTACACACACGCACACACACACACACATAAACACATTACTAATACATCATAAAAGTGCATCCCCTCTCTTCCCTCTTTCATTCCCCTGACCTTCACTAAGTTTGGTTAATTTCTGTCGAACAGTCTGTGATCATTTTATTTGATGTGGAACAGCAATTTCATACACAAGCTATAAAAAAAAGAACAAAGCTAATAAAGACATAAAGACACCAGCAAGAAAATAACAAATCAATAAAACATTACAGACCTGAAACAGAACAGTTACTCACTGTCAGGTTTTTAAATCAGAGGCAGTCAAGTGATTCTGGCTCTCAGCGAGATAGTTAATAATTTGCTCGACTGCAGGGGGGATTGGGGACAGTGTGCTGAGGTGACTGAGTATAAGGGTGGATAAATCATTGTTCAGTTTACTGTTAAAGTGATGCATATTTCTAGGAAAACGCCAAACGGGACTCTCTCATAAACATAGTTATAACCATTCTTCTTTACTTTCACGGGAAGCTATCAGGACAGTGAACCTTCTAACCTATTCTGAGCCCACTTATCTTCTTAACTTTATTACACACACACACACACACACACACACACACACACACACTCCACACCTATTGGCTTGTGCTAGGACACACAAATGTGTGTGGTTTTTTAAGAGCTGTCCAAATCAATAATGCAACTCGATCAAACTTTTTTTGTTCGACTAATCGAATCAAGAATCATTTTTATAAAAAAAAAAAAAGTAAACATTCAAATATTAAATACAAGTGTTTAAAATATACCACAACATTTTGCAAAAAAGCGAAACTACTTCTGTCTTTTGCTAACACGAGTATCGCTTCTATGGACGGGAATCACCAGGGGCCACCCGATATGATAAAATCACGATACCTAGTTGCTGAAACAATTTGTCTGGAGATTCAGTAAGTATCACAATTTTATAAATATCTAGATCTTTTTTTCCGCTTCTTCCATAAAAAATGCTGTGCTGCCTGTCGATGTGTGAATAGTATAAGCACTCAAGATTAAAGCTGTGGGTTACTAATCGGAAGGTCAGGGGTTCCAGCCCCATCACCGCCAAGTTGAGCCCTTGAGCAAGTCAGTGGTGCTGTATCCTGGCTGAGCCTGAACTCTGACCCCAGCTTCCTAAAAAATTATTTCACTGTTCTGTAATGTATATGTGACAAATAGCTAAATCTTAGATATAAACATATATATAAATAAAACATTATTTTATAAAAAATTTATTTTGGAGGGAGGTGGCACGATTCAATAATTAGTGGTTAGCACTGTCTTTGATTCCCAGCTCGAAAAGTTGAGGTGAGTTTAACAGCAGTGATAGCTCAGAGGGTTAAGGCACTACGTTACTGAAGGTCGGCGGTTCGAGCCCCGGCTCCCCCAGATTACTGATATTAGGTTCTTGAGCAAAGCCCTTAACCCTCTATACTCCAGGGGCACCATATTATGGCTGACCCTGCGCTCTGAATGCAGCTATAAGATATGAGGGAAAAAAAAAAAAGTACAAATAAATGCTTAACTTAAAGGCAGTTGGCGCAATACCGCCACCTACTGGACTTGTGAGGAGGAAAAACGTTATGCCTTTGTACAAGATGTGACGTTTAAAAACAATCAACAACGAAAGTTACACAGGATTTCAATCCATATTACTGTAGATAGTTTTAGTAGATTTTAATACTTTAAAGCCTGGAAAACATTTAAAGAATTACGGCGGCTTGTGAGAAATAAATGAAGTGCAATATGAATCGAATTGAATAGAAAATCGCCATTGAATTAATTGAATTGAATTGAATTAAGTGTTCTCTATGTTTGGTTTCTGGGTAAACCTAGAACATCATTAAAAGATTACTGAAATATGTATCGTGTAATTTTATTAAGTAAAACTTTAATCTAAACTTTCATACTGTAGTTATGTTTAAGTTACAGTCGCTCCTGTTATCAGTCACGTTATAGCAGCTATAAACAGTCCTGACTTCACCAGCATCTTTTTTTTGTTCATTAATTAGTAAAAAGTTCCAGCTTGTCATGTTACCCTGAAACAGTGTCTGTTGCGTCTGAAAATCCCTGGAGATTTGGAGTTTCTGAAATACTCAAACCGGCCCATCTGGCGCCACCACTCATGCTAACTTTTTCTTCATTTTGATGTTTGATGTAAAAACTCTTGACCCATACCTGTGAAATGTGCTGCTGCCACATTATTTACTGATTAGGTAACTGCATGAACATGTGTGTGTGTGTGTGTGTGTGTGTGCGCAGGTGTTCCTAATAAAGTGGACGATGTGTGTGTAACATCGAATTGAGTTTAAATTCCATCTAGACTTTCACAAAAAACACTGCAAGCCAAGGCGGTGCTGCATGAATGTTCAATTTTAAGTTAAATTGCTTGTCACGATTTGCTTCACAAGTTGTAAAAAAAAAAAAAAAAAAAAAGAAACAATCACAGAAACAGTCTCAAACACAAAAACAAAAATAATAACAGTTACTATCACAAATAGCGACGCTCATTAAACAGAG
This sequence comes from Clarias pachynema, assembly GCA_030014365.1. Classification (NCBI taxonomy): domain Eukaryota; kingdom Metazoa; phylum Chordata; class Actinopteri; order Siluriformes; family Clariidae; genus Clarias; species Clarias pachynema. Next base: position 27,611,195 of record JAQMYL010000002.1, on the reverse strand, counting down.
AGCCTCTTGGTTTTCCTTGAAATAAAATCAATACCAGAAATGGAAGGTTTTTATAAAGTATAGGGTGCGGATCTCCTCATCTTAAAGACGAGCTGCTGCACATGGATTGTTCGTTAAAGAAAGTAATCAGCCACTCTGTAGCACTGCTCATTCATGTAATTATCTAAATAGCTAATTATGTGACAGCGATGCATGCAGATACAGGACACACGTTTTTAATTAATGTATAGAACAACATAAAAAAAAACACACCAGACAAGCCTGAAGAAGAACGGCTAGCCTACGTCAAGGTAAAAGTAACCAACAGTCTTTACAACCATGGTGAGCAGAAAAGCATCTTAAACTACACGACAGTACTGTATTTTACTCACCAATTAGCCTAATGTGCATGTCTTTGGAAGTGGGCGGAAGCCAGAGCACCCAGAGGAACCCCACAAAGCACAGGGAGAACATGCAAACTCCATGCACACAGACCTGAGTCAGGACTTGAACACTTGACCCTGTGCTAACCACCATGATAAATCTTAAAGTGACTGCATTCATGAGCCATTACAGCAAAACCTGTTTGTATCTAATGGGGTCCGAAAAGCCATCTTCATGGGTTCTAAATTGAACCGTCCTGTATCTTTAAAGAGAACATAGACTAATCAGCCATAACATTAACAAAACCGCCAGGTGATTTAAATAACACTTAGTATCAATTACACTACCGCTCAAACGTTTGCGATCACTTGCAAATTTTTTCATTTTTGTTCAAATTCAAAACCCTGGTGCTTGCCTACAAAGCTAAAAAGGGCCCAGCACCCACCCACATACCTCTCAGCTCTAATCACACCACCTTCCCTCCGATCCACCAGCACTGCTCGGCTGGTCCCACCATCTCTCAGAGATCGAGGAAGACGTGAATCTAGACTCTTTTCTGTTCTGGCACCTACGTAGGTGGTGGAATGAACATCCTGTACTGTAGGTGTCCGTACAGCTGAGTCTCTGGCAATCGTTAACCGGCGACTTAAAATAAATATCTCTTTCTTCAATTATTGCGTTAAGCCCCAATTATTGCGTTAAGCCCCATCTCCCCCAAAATGTAAATACTCAACAGTGTTTTAACTGGTAATTATTTAGTAACCAAGTAACCCAGTGTAAGGATCTATCCAATAACGGAAACTTATCCAGTTTTGTAAGTCGCTCTACATAAGAGCGTCTGCTACTGTAAATTCCTAAATCTAAATGTAAATCTTCTACATTCTACAGCAATACTGGGGATTTCAAAGCTATAAAATAACATATATGAAATTAGGTAATTATGTAACAACAAGAACAACAGTCAGGTGTTATTTTAAGACACGGAGGTCAGCCTTTCTGGAACAGTTCTTGCAAGAACAGTATTGTGTCAAGCGCATTTGCAAAACCCATCAAGCACCATGATGATGAAACTGTCTCTCATGAAGACCATGCCAGGAAAGCAAGACCAAAACTTACCTCTGCTGCAGAGGAGAAGTTCATTTAGAGTTAGCAGGCAAAGAGTTCAAGATGTTGACTCGTCCTCAGGCATCCATGGTACTGTATGTGCTACAGTATATAATACATCTGATCCATGGAGGCCCTACCTTGGAATCTATAGCACTGCTGCTAACATTATGGTGCCAGATATGACAGCACAGCACACCTCCAGGGTTCCTCTGCAGTCACGCCTCGTGACTTTTTGTGGCACAAGAGGAACCTAAAACCTGGGGTGAGTTTAATGTTAATGGTTTTAATGTTCCACATGTGCAGTGAGTGATCTCCGTGTGATGAGAACTCCAAGGATGGATCGGGCAGGACCGAGTACCTTCACATTTTGTCTCCAACTGAAGTCCATCAAAAATTGTATAGCTTGCAGAAGAAACAAAATGAAATGTCTGTTGTAAGTGATGGTGCGGCCAAATAGGCAGACTTTTGGGCAACCATACACACTAGGTGATTCTCATACCGACTATATAAAACACTATATAAGAATGTCAACCCCATTCTTAACACACACACACACATACACACACGCACCACCATGGTCGAAGCACTCTAGACATCACTCCTTTTAAACGGACACGTTTAGTGGCAAGCATTACAATTCAGGGTGTCTATGAATTCAAGGGCATCTCTGCAGTAACGTCAGTCCACGAGACAAGTGTTGTTGTTTTTTGTAGCGCAGTTGCATGGCTGAGTGTCTTTTAGATAAAGCGTGTGTTGAGATAAGCAAGAAGGAATGGCATTTTGCTGAGCGCAGATTCAAACAGATGGGGAAAAACAAGGCAGTTATACAGTCAAGTAATATAACCGCACTAAGAGCTTTTCGCACTGAAGGCTACAATCACTTGTCTGCCTTTCATTTTAAATGAGACTCATACAACAAGAGTGCTCAACCCCGGGAAAACATGATGAGAGTTCAAGCTTGGCTAGCGAGCTTACTTCGGAAAGGGCCAAAGCAAAATATATATACGACGTAGGTAATTTTCTCAGGTTTTTGGGTAATCTCAAGCTGTGAACCACATTAAATATGTTTCTTTATAAGAAATATCTCATATCTCTGATAGTAGTGTGCGTCGTGGTTCTGGTGAGAGCGTGTTGGCGATACTCACTGCACTCGGGCATCATGCACTTCTCCACCTGCTCCAGCTCGGCTCGGCACTGAGAGCCGTCAGACGCAGGCATCTTCATCATCCTCGCCCTCTTCTTCATCCCTACTCCGCAGCTCACACTGCACGGCTCCCAGTCGGCCCACTCCGTCACGATACAGCTACTGGGAGCTAGTACATGCAACACACACACACACATGCTTTTAGCCACCAAGTACTGTACATAATATACTGTACATTGTGAGCAATTCTTTCTTGGTCATACTTTTTATAAAGCGAATACAATAACCAGCACAAGCAAAACACCGTGTCTGGTGATTAGTTTGTTCAGTTACATCATAAACATCAGCCTTCTGTGTTTCTACTGATTACAGCTTTCATTTGTGTAGGATAGGGTGAGGGATGTGTGTAGGAAGAAGAGCCATTAATGACAGCCTGAAGAAAGAAATTGCTGCGGTGATGTTGAGTTTCAGGTTCACTGAGTAAACACTTGGAACACTTGCCAGAATTTATGTTACTTGATTATTTTATGATGAGAATGTTATGAAATCAAAATGTGAAATCCAATTCTTTGTGTATCTCAAGCTGGGGTCAGAACGCAGGGTCAGACGTCATACAGCGCCCGAGAGGGTTAAGGAGCTTGCTCAGGAGCCCGACAATGGTAGTTTGGCTGTGCTGGGGTTTGAACCAACCAACCTTCTGATCAGTAACTTAGACCCTTAAAGGGATAGTTCAAGTTTGTCATACAGTATATCAAAACTGAGATGCATATACATATATACATTACCAGTCAAAAGGTTTGATCACCTTCTAATTAGTGGTCTTTCCCAAAAACATTTTCTTTCTACATTCTAAAAAATAGCGGAATGTGTCCAAAATATGCAATAATCTCCTTTGAACTGTTGGTATTGAGATGCGTCTGCTACTTACTGTACTGTATGCTCTGTCATCTGAGGTGCTGTTTGGTAAACTGGTGATTTCTAAAGTTTTGGTCTTGCTTTCCTGCAAAGGTCTTCATGGTATCCAGTTTCATCATGGAGATTGATAGGTTTTGCAAACGCACTTGTCACAACACTGTTCTTGCAAGAACTATTCCAGAACAGCTGATCTTCATGTCTTACACCTATTGTTGTTCTGCTGTTACTTAATTTCCTACTGCCATATGTGTTATTTTTTTTTTATATAGTTTTGAAATCTCCAGTATTGTTCTAGAGTGTAGAAAATAAATCACAAAACAAAAAAAACTTTGAATTAGAAGGTGTGTCCAAACTTTTGACTGGGACTGTACAGTATGTACTGTACATTATAGCAGGCTTCCTGCTGTGCACACCGATCGTGAAACTTCTGATATGAAGCTTTTGTAGTCGCGCACTCAGCTACAGTACATCACGGTGGTATCTTTCAAAGTTCCAGTTCCCAGGAAAGAAAATAATTTACATTATACTAAATAGATTTAGCTCAGTGGGTGTCATTTAGCTCATGAAAAAAAAATGCCTAGTTATAAGCTAGCTTAAAAACATGTTTATTTATTCAGTTAAGGATTAAAATTGATTTAACCCTATTAAAAAGTAACTATCAATAGCCTGCAACATATCTCTGAATTGTTTAATCATGCAGCTGTTCCACGCTTTTTCTACTGTTGTCACTTTTCTCCACAGGTTATTTTTATTTGAAAATGTACGAAATACTTGTGTGAGTTTACCACCTTAATATGTTTTAATACTGTACCAAACTGATTGATTAAAAAATCAGCTTATGATTAACAAAAAACATGTACTATATGTATGACATGTAATTATACAGTATGTTTATAATTTCTAGGAATGTTAACAAAGAGAGCCACTCAAATGAATTACTTTACAAGTATATTTTTGCTTGTGCTTAATCAAACTTTACAAACTTTACAAACACAACCTAGCATCTTGACTCACAGCAGTCCTCGTTGACCACACACTTCTCCGTTTCCTCCGTGGGCTCCCTGCAGCTCGAGCCGTCCTCGGGAAACACTTTAATGTAGCGCTCTCTGGATCTCATGCCCATCCCACACGTCGCGCTGCACGGAGACCAGCTGATCCACTCGGACAGCATGCACGGAGACGCCTCTGCACAACAGCACACATGTTTGCTTATTGCTCCGTAAAGGTCACAAGGTCTTGTACAAACCCAGAGGAAAGCCTGAAGCAAAACTTGTCTATCATAAGAGATAAAGGAGAAATTACTCATTTATAATGCAGAAAACATGCAGTGAGAAAAACCCAGGGACCATCTGACAGCGTGCCACTGCAGGATTGTCAGGATCATGGATAAATCTTTTGCATAATAATGTGCAATGTGTACACATGAGGTTTACAACACATGCAGAATATAACACGTATACAGAGTTAGTTCAAACATTTCAGAGATTTTCTCCATGCACCATCACAAAACACGTGTCCTATTATTTTCTGCACGTATACTGATGTCAGGATGATTCTGCACGACAGTGCAATGCATAATACCATTACTGCACTAGCCTAATTGCAATAAACCTAGGGGAGTGTTTTCACTGCAGACATTCTGCTGGCAATTACAGGAAGATGTAGAATGTGAAAATGCATGGTACTATTAGGATGGTGCTAATAAAAGCAGAAATTAGTGTTATTAATACAGCAGTGATAAAATCTCCAAATAAAGGGAATTGAGTTTAATTGGAGTTTTTATTAAGGACTGCAATATAATGGCTTACTTGTAATTAATTTGCTGTAATACTTTAAGATAAGTATTACAGCAAAGACTTTTCAGCCCTAATCGACAACAATAATGGGACAAAACCTATACTGCACTGGTATCTTCCTGTTATGTAAAATTCCACTATTTAGTCATTTTAGACATTTTTATGGGTCTCCCCTACAATAAGTATGTACAAACAAAAAATGTCAGGAAAAATATATTTATTGTATTTTTAAATTTTTTTTCTTTTGCCAGGGCTTACTACACAAACCCGTTACAATTCTCCCTAATGTGACCTCATATACAGTAAGAAGGTGGGGGGCAGTGGTGACTCGAATGATAAAGGCTCTGGGTTATTGATTGTAAGGTTGGGGCTTCAAGCCCCAGCAATGCCAAGCTGCCACTGTTGAGCCCTTGATCAAAGCCTATAACCTTATCTGCCCCAGTGGTGCTGTATCTTGGCTAACCCTGCATTCTGAACCCAGCTTCCTAACTGGGATATATATATTTTTTTAAAAATGTGACAAAAAGAAAAATCTTAATATTAAAAATTCCTTATCTGATGGCTATTTCAGCTGGGATATTAAAACACACATAAACACATACACACACACACCTTCCCTGGCTTCTCCCTGCTGTTCTCTAAGGGGCGGGGCTAAGCAGTAGCTCATTTACATAGACACTGAAATAGTGTGTTTGGAAGAGGAGGAGGAGTGAAACAGAAAGAGTTGTGGGTTTAAAAATGTCTGATGGAGTATTAACAGACAAACTTGCTATGCTAACTTGTTAAAGAAATAGTACAATACTAGATGTGCTTTTTCTCATGGAATTTAATTGCACACTCATAAGCACATTTGTATTTTATTTTAATAAATGTACAACGCCATCTGTTGATGCCATTTGAAATTAACTAAAATTATTACGTGTTACTGTGAACTGCACGGAATGAAGACGTGAGATCACGTTTATTAAGTAGATTTCAATTGCCCACTTACAGTATAAGCATGTATTAAAAATGTACTTGTTTGAATGTAATTTCAAATGAGCAAATCTTCTTTTCCCGTAGGCCGAGTGCAATGCAACAAAGCCTATATGTTACCTCAAGCTCTGCCAAATACACCTGTGAAAACCCTGGTAAAATTAATTCAGTAGTTTTTACATGATGCATGCACAAAGAAACAGACAAACAGAAACAAAAATTGAGTAATTCTATTACTCAACTTACGTTCTCCTGAATAATTTTTTCCCCAAAAATATCATCAATGTACAGACACGCCAACTTTACAGTTTTATCATATGTATAGATGTGTCGAGAAAATGCATTTGATAGTACAGAATAACATTTTCTTGTAACTTTCTACGCCATATTAATACAGCTGTAGCATTCATTGTAAAAGTAACCGATTATGTAATTTGAAAACTGCTTTAGGACAAGTGAGTAATATTGTAATAACAGCACTTCTCCACTCTCTTCTCTGGAGCAAAGACGTTCAAAATGTGCAAGTGTAAGCTGCATTACAACAGCTATTTAGACAACAAAGCACTCCTAACACACTGATGGACACCATATCAATTATTTTGCTTTCTTTCTTTTTTTTTTCTTGTAGAAAACATACTCAGCTTATCTCTGTGGAGCCTTTCCCAAAGCCCCAAAGCCAGAGCTTGTAAATAGATTTCTCATCGCACAGAATGAATGAACTTTGGCCAATTCTCAATAGATTTCCCCATACTGTTGCCTCATGGGATTGACTGGCAAGCTGCATTAATGAAGCACAACTAAGAGAATCATTAATAAGAGATGTAGATTAATAATGTCTTGCCGTGTAGGGACTCCAGTAGCAGCCCCACCGTCCCCAGTGCCAGTCATGCCCATCATGAATCAATATGACCAGCTAACGGACCATTAAATAAAAAACAAAGCAGCACAGCTTGCAGTGTCAATCGATGGGGAGCTTCAGAGGGAAAACTAAAGCCTGCAATGACTGGAACAGGACACAGAGGAGAAGTTGAAACAATGTGGACAAATAGCTGGGTCAAAGGACAGAGAGAGTCAAAGATGCACTAAGAATAACAAAATGGGTCTGGGACTTTAACATCTTAGAAGGCATATGCGAATGTCTACAGTATGTCTAACAACAGAATTTACTAATCATCTGTAATAAACTCATACAAAGGTCGCACAAGTCAAACCAGGACTTGTAATAAAATTTCTTGTGAATAAAGGCATAAAACCACATTGGCATGAAGGCATAAAGCACAGTGTGGATAACCTGCTTGTGGGAACAGCACACATCATCATCCAAAAACATCACTAGCACGGCTGGGAGTTATTGCCACATCCCCCGTATAGTCCTGACCTTGCTCCAAGCCATTTGCACATTTTTGGGCAATTAACAGAATTCCTGGGAGGCCAGTGTTTCAGACATGAAGCAGGCAGTCTGAGATCGTGACACCGGCGTCCTGAGAAAAGTTTCTACCTTGATGGTATCCAAGCACTAGTGAAACACTGGGATAAATGCATTAGTGTAGCAGGGGATTATATAGAGAAATAAAGGTTGTTTCAGAACTGAACAGAATCGAATGCCGGCTAAGTTGTGCGTACGCCCGGGAGCCGTTCAAAACTTGATTACATCAGAGGAAAGCCAAGCAAAGCAAGGGTTTTTGCTGGGGTTATTTTTTTTTTGCATTTTGTGCAAGATTTAATAAAGATGTACTGTAGCACCATGGGTCCCGAGAAAGTTAGCATGGACAGTTGATGAAGATGTATCCAAAGAATTATTATTTTCATCACTTTGTCCAAAATCTGAAGTGATTGTTCGTTGATTTGTGTCAGGTTTTAATTTCTTTTTTGATGGCATGATGATAACTGAGGAAGTAAACAAAAACAACTCCTACTTTAAATCGAAGAGCGATTTCATTGGCTGGAGACTATAGGAGATTCCATCAGCTTAAAACCACACAACCACCTCGGGAGGAGATAAGAGAGCTGGTTATGTTGTGTTACTGCCAACTTAAGTTCTTGTAGGAATGTGTCTCACAGTCTTACAAATTTATGTGTGAAATAAAGTACGCAGGACGCATATGGAAAATTATCACTATACTAGTAAAAAATCTCTGCTAAGCTGCTACGTAGCTAGTATGTGCAAATTTCTGCAGGGAAAAACAGCAAACCCTATATTGAAAAACAGCTAACATGAACTAAATTAACATGGTTTCTGGGAAGACTTTCAACTCATAATGACTAATAATCTCTTCTAATGCTTCAGTTAGCTAACCTGACAGGATTGCAAGTCATATTCTTTAATGGTATTAATCATGTAATGCTAGTAAGATGCTAGTAAGCTAACATGAACCACAAATTTTAGTGTCCTAGGTATTTTAGGAGTTTTAATAGAATTTTCTGGTCATATTTCCAGGTTAAGCGAAGCGACATTTTGCTAAAGGTTTACTAACATCACATTCGTAAATCTGTTTTAATAATAGTCAGCTGCCTAACATGATAATCTGACGGGAATTTTGAAAGGATTTTTCACTAGCTAACATGAAGCTGACAAGATTAGTGAAATTTTTTTTTAAAGACTTTATACACAATATACTGTACAGTAAGTTCCTAATACTTCGGCTAATTATTTAATAATTTCATTTTATGATTATCATAAAATGAAATTATTAAATAATTAGCGGAAGTATTAGGAACTTACTGTATATTGTAATAATAATAATATTATTATTATTATAATAATAATGTCGAAGCAAATTTCTTGCAAAATGTTCTTAAGGTAATATTTTGTGAGGCGGGGCATTCATATGTCCTTAAGTACCACAGTATCATGATGCTGGTACTGTATATGTTAAGAAGTTTGTGTACAAGTATTCCTTCCCTATAAAAGCTCATTTCATTTCCACAATTTTTATGAATGAAATTTAAAATCAATTTAGTATGATATTATGGTGCTATTTTAGCCTGAACTCAAAATTTAATCTCTTTTTAATACATACATTTAAACATAAATACATGTTTCCCAGCAAAAAATTATATTGGTCTCTGGCACAATGCTTGTTCTAGCTTCCATGCAGAGTACTTTGAATTAGTATTCAGTTCATTGAACGTTGCCAGATTTTCTAGCATTACAACCTGGATATTAAATTTCCTGGGGAATAGATATCATGAGTCTCATAATGTGTATGAAAATGGTTGTGTGTGTGTGTATGTGTGTGAGTGTTTTGGAGGGTATACTCATTCACTCATCGTCTATATCGATTTATCCTGCATACAGGGTCACGGGGGGGCCTGGAGCCTATCCCAGGAGACTTAGGGCTTGAGTACACCCTGGATGGAGTGCCAATCCATTGCAGGGCACACACATACAGTACACACACTCATTCACACACTACAGGCAATTTAGGGTCACCAATTAGCCTAATCCACATGTCTTTTGCTACACATGCCATTCCTGAGCTGCCAGTGATCCAGACTCCCTCTGCCCTCCGGACCTGTCTGACCCGTCCTGGTGCCCCGCTTCTGCTTGGAGATTTCGTCACATGGATGCCCCGTGTGTCTCTTTGG
>JAQMYL010000002.1:27576583-27589682 GCA_030014365.1 Clarias pachynema | reverse complement strand
ACCATGAAGAAACTACAGGAAGAAATCGATGCAACTTTCCCTAATAAGGTAAATAAACCTCAAAATTTATATATATACTGTATGTGAAAAAACATATTATATACGGTGATAATAATAGACAAATAGCTTATACAGGGGTTTAAACTATGACTATTACAGGTTTTACATACAGACCAAGACAGAACTTAAATTCATAGCATGAGTCTTGTCTTTTGATTTTCAGGGTGAACTTGATTATGACGGTGTGATGAACATGGATTATCTGGATGCTGCTCTGAACGAGTCGCTCAGGTTGTACCCGGTCGCACTTCGTTTGGAGAGAGTCTGCAAAAAAACTGTTGAAATAAATGGTGTTACCATCCCAAAGGACTCAGTCGTCATGGTCCCCATTTACACGCTGCATAGAGAACCTGAATACTGGCCTGATCCAGAGACCTTCAACCCTGAAAGGTACAAATACATTATTATAAAGTAATGTTAAACGTCATTAAACATTAGTTGAATTCTCAGTTTTACTGAAAAAAATGTTTCCTTATGAGTGAGTGCTTAGTGAACTATCTTTGCAGAGAGGAAAAGGCAGCATTCTTATTACTGTGCTTAGCTCTATGCTTGAATGGAGTACGTAGTATTTTATGCTGCATGTTATCGTTTAACGTTTTGACACACTACTTAGAATTTTAGTTGAATTTTCTGCGTTGAATTTTACTTAATTTTCTCTGATCTATATAAAGTTTTATCAAACAGTTTATATCATTTTAAATGTAATCCCATCTGAATAGGGCTTTTTTTTTTAATCCGTGTTGTGTGTTGATGGTCCGTGTTGTTTCAGGTTCACTAAGGAGAATAAGGAGAGCATCGAGCCGTATGCGTACATGCCGTTTGGTTTAGGACCCAGAAACTGCATCGGGATGAGGTTCGCCCTCGTGATCATGAAGCTGGCTGCTGTTCAGATACTGCAGAGATTCGACATCAGTCTTTCTGAGGAAACAAAGGTCAGGATCTTCTAATGCTAATCATCTAAACCTTGTAAAGCTAACATCACCCTAAAACCTAATTAAGTTCTGCTTTTAAAGCCTATTAATTTGTGTTGTTTATTTTTATATTCTGTTCAGGAAGTCATTTTTACTTTTCTCATCTTCTAATCAGGTTCCTCTGGAGCTGAACAACAGTGGACTTCTGGCTCCTAAAAACCCCATAAAGATTAAATTCATGCCTCGGAAAATGACAAACTGCTGCAGCAACAATCACATTAACTCATAGACTATTAAAGGTCCTACTGTCTTGTTTGCCTTGTAGAATTTTTAAATCCTTTTATTTCTTTTTTTTCTGCATTGGGAATAGAAGGTGTGCAAGGAACTTCCCCTGGTGTTTCCTCTGTCTATATACCAGAACCAATAAAGTGGACTTGTTAGTGCTGAACAACGTCTTTATTCTTATTTAAACATCTCAATAAAGGCATTTCAAAATCACAGAGCAGATTTCACTTAGTACTAATATGTTACTTCGATACAGCATGACATTAAATGTGTAACTGTTTAATATTTCTTTGTTACAGATTGCAATGTCTAGACCAGGGGTCTTCAAATCTAGTTCTGGAGGGCCAGTGTCCAACACAGTTTGGTGATTCTTCTTCTCAAACACAGCTGATTTAACTAATCTGTTAATTACTAGGTTCAGTGGGTGTGTTTAGGTGTTGGTGAATTACAAACTGTGCTGGTCACTGGCCCTCCAGGACTGGATTTGGAGACCCCTGTATTAGACCCTAAGCATGATGCACCCATCATTCTGGACCAAGGTAAATCTGGACTCATCAGATCACATGACCTTTCTCTAATGCTCTACAGTCCAATCTTTATGCTCCATAGAAAACTGAAGCCTTCTTTTCTGATGTGTTTTTCTTCAGGCTACGCAGCTGTTTAGTCCCAATCCCTTGAGGTTTCTGTGCATTGTGTGAGTGCAAATGCTGTTACTTTCACTATGAAACATAGCCAGGAGTTGTTTTTATATTTTATTTTAATTAACTAAGCATTTAAGTGATCTCCCGTCAGGATGTTTTTCCGACGACCACATTTCTTCCTTGAAGATGATGGTTCAGTGCTATCCTTCCAGATTTTAATAATGTGTTTTACAGTTCTTCACCCAATTTTAATAGTTCCAAATTAATTTACTAATTAATTTCCATCTAATTAGTTATTTTATTTTGATGTAAGACAATAATTTGACCTTTCTGAAACAGAGTAACATCTTTGCCATGACCACAGGATATGTCTTCTAAAATGGTTGTTTAAGAATTGAGACGCTACATCAGTTAGGGTTAAATAATATTAATCACTTCAGTAATTATCCAATGGAAGGCTCATTTTGCTTAGTTATATCCAGGGCCCTTATGTTATACCCTATGAAGTGAGCATATATAGTGAGTAAACCCTTTAGGACTCCACATATCTGTACTGCACGTTGAAAAGGATTGGAGAAAAGTCAATTGAAAAAAAAAAGTCAATTTTTTTGTGAACGTGGTGGACGGAAGACTGACCTCATAGCTGTGTCCACTGTCTGTTCCGGCGTCCCACGGGAGCAGGTCTTTAGTGAGTCTCTGCACCCAGCCGCACTCAGCCGTGCACAGATCCTCAGCGCTCAGGCCAACGTTCCAGTCAGGACTCGGGCCGAGCATGGTCAAAAAAGACATGAGGTGACGGGATCTGTCCACGGAGAACTCGGCCGAGGGAGCGGTACGACTGCAAGATGGAGAGAGAGAGAGAGAGAGAGAGAGAGAGAGTCAGAGTAGAAACAATGACAAACCAAGGCAAAGAAGGAGATGTACAGGAAAAAAAAAAGATAAAGACAGAGGCAAGAGAATGATGAAGAAAAAATCAGGGGGGTAAAACGATATATATACATGAGATGAGGAGAAGATGGAGAGTAGACAGGTAGATTGAGAGCGAGAGAGATAGAGAGCAAAATAAAGAAAAACATAAACAAATAAATATATAAATAAATGTTAGCAAATGATGGAATAGATACAGAAAACAAGAAACAGGAAGGTGAATGGAGCAATGGAGGAAAAGACAAAAAAAAGAAAAGAAAAATGACAGAAATAAAGAAAGGTAAGGGGGAATACATGAAGGGTGAGGGAGTTTAAGACAGAAATGGTACAAAGAGAGAAAGAACATCAAAAGAAAGAAGTATTGAGTGAAAAGAGACGTATAGAGAGGTAGAATGTGAGTAAGAGTGAATTGAACATAGAGCCGAGATAAATGAGCAGAGAACGCAGACACCAAGACAAAGAAAGAAATTGAACAAAGAAAGAAAGGGAACAAAAAAAAAAAAGAAAGAAATCAAGTCAACAATACAAATACAACAATACAAAGAAATAAGTAAAGAAGCAAAAAAGTAAAAATAAATAAATAAATAAATAAATAAATAAGGAGAGGAGAGGAGTGGGAGAGCCATGGTAAATTGTAGGATTTTAATCAGCCATTAAAAAAAAGCTTGTAGTTCTGATGGGTCGACATATCTCTCCACCCCTTATCGAAAAGAACAAAATAATCCTAGAATAAGACACATGCACAACAAGAAGTAGTGGTGACTTCATGATGGTTTCAATGACAAAATTGAGGAAAATATCAGGGGACAAAAAAAATCTGACTTTAAATTTAACGCCAGACACTTTGATAAATAGTAAAAGAGATATCAGTATAACTATCCAAATAAAATGAATCAATTTTGTACTAAAATAGTGTACCTACATGCTTTTTTAAACATATTGTATAATCTCATAAACACTTTTCAAAGCCAACACCTCCAAGAACCCAAAAACGTTTGTAGCACAGCAGTTATGCTCATACATACATATTTGTCGATAACAAATGTACATTGTTGGTCTGTATTTTGAGAGCCACAAACAGCACAGTACTTCTCACTCTGCATCGATGGTCACTCAGTTTCACCCTCTTCTCAGGTCAAAAACCTGGTGTTTAAAATTCAAAACTCGACTTAAGACCTATTTATTCAGAAACGCTTATTCTGCAAGATGTTAGTCTACACTCAAATCTCAAATCATAAACGTCTTAAATATCCATTTAAACCTCCTTCTAAATCGTCATTTGTTTTTAAATGTCTTCAATTATCACACCGTCTCTTTTCATTTCATTTTTGTTATCAATACTACTCAACGTTATCTCTGTTATCAATGTTATCTTGTTTTACCGTTTCGTTTTTTCTTGTTTGATCTGCATGGCGACCTTGGGTGACCAGAAAGGCGCCTACTGTATACAGTATAAATAAAATGTGTTATAATAATAATAATAATAATAATAATAATATTATTATTATTATGAGTATTATTATTATAAAACCCAATTCTGATTCTGAATAATATTCATAAAACGTCAGGCCTCATCAAATGACTTGACTTAGTGCAGCTTTCAACACCATAGATCATTTTATTATTCCTTATAGCTTAGCAAATGTTGTAGAAGTTAGAGGAAAAGTCTTCTCTTGGTTTAGGTCTTATTTGACTGATTGTTATTAGTTCATAGATGTAAATGGTGAGTTTTAAAATAAAGTTTGGTGTTCCACAAGGTTCTGTTTTAGGCTCAATAATTTTTTTTTTCTCTCTCTGCATGCTTCCTCTGGGCAACATAATTTGAAAGCATGGAATTAGTTTCCAATGTTATGCTAAAAACATGGAGTTACATGTTTTAGCAAAGCCTGAAGAGAGACACAACATGTGGAATAAACATGAGGAATATGTAAAGCCCATCAGACTTTGCATGCTTCCTCCTACTTAATTCTGATAAGACAGATGTACTAGTGTTACAAGTACCACATGCATCTAAAAGCTTTCTGATCACATCAGATTATCATGTTCAGCAGTAAAAGACTTTGGTGTGATTATTGATTCCAGTCTTTCTTATAAGGCCCATGTAGATAATATTGCTTACTGTATATTGTTATAATAATATTAAACTTTTATTGCTAATATATAAAAGTTTTCTTTTTTGGATCTCAGAAATATTGCTAAAATAAGAAATATAATGTCAGTACACGAACTTGTTCATGCTTTTTATTGTAATGCCTTATAGTTTGGATGTTTCACTAGGTGCATAAAGAAGCTCCATTTATTCCAGTCCTTACTGGAACCAAAATGAAACAGAACATCACCCCTGTCTTATTCATACTGGACTGGCTCTCAGTGAAATGTTGCGCTGATTTTAAAATACTCCTACTGACTGACAAAGCACTGAATGGTCATGCACGACATTACCTGAGTGAACTGCTTGTGTTTTACAACCCGTCACACCTACAGTACTTTGTTGAAAAGTCCAGGCTATTTGTTGGTACCTCATATAGTAAAAGCAGAGTTTTTTCTTACATAGCCCACAGTTATGAAATAGCATTCCCACTAGAGTTCAGGAATCAGACACAGTGTCTGTGTTTACGTCTGGGTTGATGACTTTTTTTTTTTAATCAGAATTTTTGTGAATAGTTTTTGCTTAGACGAAGGAGCAGATGTGGGGATACATGGGGGATAGAGTTATGCAGAACTACTATGTTTGGACGCTGTCTTCTGCTACTCTCACACGCTCACTTAGATTTGTGGTCGGTGAAGTGACTGGTTGCCCAGGGAGCCCTTATTGCAGGTCTATGTTGACCTTATTCATTAATTGACAATGAGCATACCTAATTATGTGTTTCTATCTCTCGCTCTCTCTTTCCCTGTCTCGTGCTCCCTCACCCTCTCTCTCTCGTGTCCCTCTCCAGGTTTCTTACTTATGTCATGTCAGGGACTTTCCCTTCCTGCCTCCATTGCCTCCGGCTTGCTCGTAAGGAGCAAATCGTTAAAGCTATAAATTTGTAAATCTGTACATTTCTTAATATTTTTATTTAGATCTGTAATTTAAACTTCTGTAAATTTCTGTGTAATAAATTTAACTAAATTATCTCGAATTTAGATTAGAAAGAAAGAAAAAGAAACAGACCAAGTTAATGAAAGAGACAGGAGCAGATGGAGTGCTGGAGGGACAGAAAGATAGAATAAAGCAAAAAGTTCAACCAACAGAAAAGAGATGTTGAGTGATGAAGTAGAATAACCAATAAAAAAATCAAAGGATGTGACAAAGACAAAAGAAACAAGCACCAGGGTAAAACAAATAACAAAGAAAGAGAGAAAGACAGAAGACAATGATAGCAATTAAATGGTAGCGAAAGAGAATGATGGAGAAAGAGATAATGGAAATAAACGAAAGGAAATGAATTAAGGCCATGACAAAAGAGAGAGAGAGAAAAATAAGGAGGTGAATGGAGGGATGGAGGGGAAAAAAGGAACCGCGATATAAAAATGAGAAAAACGAGGGACAAAGACGACGAATGAAAGAGACAGAGGAACAAAAAGGGGCAAAGAAATGAGGTTTGCATTTTGTAATAAGCATGTCGTCGCATCAGCGAGCATTAAAATGAGAATCTTTTGTTGAGTTCTTTATCCGGTAGCCGAGACGTGGTGTTCCGGGAGTTCAGGTCTTTATGCGAAAGTGTGCTGCATGTTTCTCTGATGCTGTCTGGGTGGCCGACTGAGTACTCTCGCATAATTTCCATCGAGATAGCACTTTGTAAGACACCACAGATGGTAATTAATCATGCTAATTGTCCTGATTAGAAGCCCATCTCCAATGCAACTGTTGCCTCTACGGCGGCGCAGGGCCGAGGCCTGGATTATGCAGCTCCTGACGCCATCGATTAACGGGCATAAAATATTCATCATATGACTTCCACTAGCGACACTTCACACGCTAGGACTTCAAAACCGCAAGACGGTTCCCTTTCTGTACGAACACACACACACTCATATTTGCAGCTGTTTGATGAGTGTGAAGCGTCCATGCTGTCTATAAAACCCCCATGCGGCCGGATGGCTGGTTCACACGCTTCTGAACATGACTAGCATGCCAAACACTACGTCGTGGAATAATTTAGCCTTCTACACACCTGAACATGCTCCAGAGGCCCAGCGTGAATGTGTTAACTGAAGTGAGCTTAAAGCAGAAGACCGCAGATTGAAGTGCACTTGGCTGGAAATGCACCGCTTATCAAAAGCAGAAGCCTGCCCTTTATCTCGAAAAAGTAAAATAAAAAAATTAAAAAACACCACATAAAATATTTAACAGCATCGTTAATGAACGCAGGGGGAAAAACTAGCACATGGCCAGCAGGTACCAGACACCAGGTGCCAGGAAAATCTGTCAGCCGCAAGGAGAAAAACTCGTCTCCTGTCAGCGAGGGTGAGGATCACACACAGGGCAGAGAAACATTTCAGGACAAAAAAGGAGATTTTTTTTTTTTTTTTGCTTTACCCTTTATTACAATGCTAATGTAGCTAATAACTAATGTCTCACCTATTTTTGTTTTCCGTAAGCCTTTTCCTCACTCTGCTCTCTTGACATTATCCATACAGTTTAATCTGTGTCACGCGAAACAATCCGAATCCTTTTCATGCTCAGTAATTATTGGTGAATTTGTAAATGGGTCATATAATGGACTCCTAATGGTTTATGGCTCACTGGTGAAGGTGTGTGACTGACGCAGAGACAGGAAGCGGAGCTGGACATGGAGTTACTCACATATTCAAAGGTTGCCAGGCCGGCCACTGAGCTTTCGTCTTGATCACAGTCATGACATCATCACCCTGTGTGTGAGAGAGAGACAGAGACAAAGCGAGAGAGAGAGAGAGAGAGACAAAGAGAAAGGATATATTTAATCATTGTTGGGGGATTAAGATTGACATATCTGTAGCAGAAAAGCAAATGCCGAGCTAGAGACACACACTGATGCTAAGCGCAGCATGGATGATGTGTCCTGGAATTTTAACAGCAGATTCCTGGAGGTTTCTGTGATATTACAGACGAAAGGAAACTCAAACAGGAACTCAACTGAAATAGTGAATTATTTTACCGCACTGCTAAAAGCAGGTCAAAACTCAAGCGACTCGAAATACAGATAAACCTGTGGGCTCTACGGGAGACATTTATAAAATGTATAGATAGATAGATATACAGACAGACAGATAGACAGATAGACAGACAGACAGATAGATAGATAGATAGATAGATAGATAGATAGATAGATAGATAGATAGAAGTACAGACATACAGAAAAATAGAGATAGAGAGATAAATTTTTGGGGCAGATAGACAGACTGACATACAGACAGACAGAGAGACAGGTAGATAGATAGATAGATAGATAGATAGATAGATAGATAGATAGATAGATAGATAGAGGAACAGACAGGCAGAGAGATAGAAGTACAGACATACAGAAAATAAAGATAGAGATAGTTTGATGAATTTTGGGCAGATAGACAGACAGACAGACAGACAGACAGACAGACTACCTGATAGATAGATAGATAGATAGATAGATAGATAGATAGATAGATAGATAGATAGATAGATAGATAGATCACCCTTATAAAGAGAGCTATGTTAGAACTTGTGGAAACAACTAATTCCTTAATTATACAATTAAAGGTGGTCAATAATTAATTCAGAATCTTCTACACTTCCCTTCATTGTCACACACAGTGTACAGCATTTACATCATTGTATACGTTATGCTAAATAGTGTAGAACTGTAATGGTTATGGACATTCCTGGAATTTTGCGCCGGTAATGTTCAGAAAGAAACCACTGTTCTCCATCGCAGGGTCCCCAAACACACTGTCTCAGAAATATTGCATTCTTAATCTCAGGCTCTTGCGATTCGGCCGACCAATTAACAGCTGGCTCGTAGTAATTAAGCAATCAGTCTCTGACCTGGCTGAACTGATGAATATATTTCAGAGTGGCAGGTAGCCAAGAGTACAGACGGAGATATTAATTCATGGTGAAACTCTCGGCCCCTCTGCATCGTCATCCAAAATTGAACTTTTCGAAAAAATTATTTTATGCAAAAGACCACATTAAGGTTTTACACAACACAAAATGTCACTATCAGGAAAAGTGTTGTAACTGAAATGTAACCAATATTTTATAAGTATATAAAGATATTGGATCTAGCTTCTGTGTGTGTGTGTGTTGTTTACTGGATGTGTGAAATATACACAAAGAGAAAATATGTACACAGTGAGAAAGGTTAGAGCTGCAATACAATTATATGACATGACAAAGAGATATGTGTGTGGGTGTGTGTGTGGGGGGTGGTGGTTTGTGTGTGTGTGTGTGTGTGTGTGTGTGTGTGTGTGTGTGATGAGAGCTGAACAAACCTCTGCTGTTAATCCAAACCATGTTATTAAATTAACTTCACTGACTTTACTCTGCCTCAGGGAAGGCCCTAGGGATCTTTATTTATCGATTGATTTATTATTACTTATTGATTTTTTTTTTAATATATATATTGTTTTACATTTTATCTTAAAGGGTATTCAGTGGATTTCTGTTCATGCTTTTTTTTTTCTCTGAAAGCCACTGAAAGTCAGTATGTAATTTGAATCGCAAAGGTGTTTGGTCATGAGGAGTGAAGGCGAGGAAAATAATGAAACAGGTCACCGTCGACAGCGTCCTAGAGTCCACGTCTCATCTTTTCTTCCATTTTGAGCAAGAGCCACATGTTAAAAATTAATCAGCTTGACTAGCTGGCCTTTAAGGATTCAGAACGGTTGTGACCGAAGACAACGGATGACAGTCCTGGCAGTGTTTGAAATGTTTTTTCAATTAAAATCTCGGAGTGTGAGCACTGCTGCAAAGTTCATCTTCGTCATATAATCTGACACGGAGGACATTACTGTATACTCTGTTACAGACTCACGTGGTCTAAGACGGGCTTTGGCTAGCTACGCTTAGCCGCGGGAAACTAGCAAGCCACTAACATAATGTTAATCTAAACCTAAAATAAATCACACTTGCAGTTTCCCTCCATTCTGGCCTTTGACCCGAACTGTATAAAATAAATAAATAAATAAAAGAAGCCAGGGATATTTAAAAATTGGGGCAGAAAGACATAAAGCTATAATATGCTGCTTTCTGAATAAAAAATGAGCTTCAGCTCCGGGCCGGAGAAATGAACCGAAAGTACTGCCTTCTTATTCAACCTCCACCCGTTAGTAAGATTTCACGGTAAATAATTTATGCTAGTTATTAAAACTATATATATTGTAAAATGAACAATATGCCTGAACTTTAATAGCCTCTAAAGGTGAGCCAATGATTATAATGTATAATGCTGATTAATGATTGAGTATCCAGTGCTGATTATGCGGTGAGAGACCTGGGACCATGAAAAGATGAATTAGCACAAACATGTCGCCATATGGGGGAGAAACAGAGACGTGTTTGTACACAACGTTTCATTATTCTCAGTACTTATGATATAATCAGTGTGTATACAGTAGCTCGCAACGACACACAACACTCTAATTATTCGTGGCCTGTTATTTAGAAACATAAAAAAATAACAATCTGGCACTGTGAGTCAATTTAACTGAAGAAGGCGTGGCCTCTTCTTATGTCAGTCCTAGTGAAGGAAGGGGGTGTGGCCTGTTTTTATGTCAACCCTTGTTAAAGAAGTAGGTGTGGCCTGCTTTTATGTCAGTCCTAGTGAAGGAAGAAGGTGTGGCCTCTTCTTATTTCAGTCCTAGTAAAGGAAGGAGGTGTGGCCTGTTTTTATGTCAACCCTTGTTAAAGAAGTAGGCGTGGCCTCTTCTTATGTCAGTCCCAATGAAGGAAGTAGGTGTGGCCTGTCTTTATGTCAATCCTTGTTAAGTAAGTAGGTGTGGCCTGTTGGGTTGTCAATCCTTGTTAAAGAAGGAGGTGTGGCCTGTTTTCATTTCAGTCCTTGTTAAGGAAGGAGGTGTGGCCTGTTTTCATGTCGGTCCTAGTAAAGGGGGTGTGGCCTGTTTTCATGTCGGTCCTAGTAAAGGAGGTGTGGCCTGTTTTCATGTCGTCCTAGTAAAGGGGGTGTGGCCTGTTTTCATGTCAGTCCTAGTAAAGGGGGTGTGGCCTGTTTTCATGTCGGTCCTAGTAAATAAGGTGTGGCCTGTTTTCATGTCGATCCTAGTAAAGGGGGTGTGGCCTGTTTTCATGTCGATCCTAGTAAAGGAGGTGTGGCCTGTTTTCATGTCGATCCTAGTAAAGGGGGTGTGGCCTGTTTTCATGTCAGTCCTAGTAAAGGAGGTGTGGCCTGTTTTCATGTCAGTCCTAGTAAAGAAGGTGTGGCCTGTTTTCATGTCAGTCCTAGTAAAGGAGGTGTGGCCTGTTTTCATGTCAGTTCTAGTAAAGGGGGTGTGGCCTGTTTTCATGTCAGTCCTAGTAAAGGGGGTTTGGCCTGTTTTCATGTCAGTTCTAGTAAAGGAGGTGTGGCCTGTTTTCATGTCAGTCCTAGTAAAGAAGGTGTGGCTTTTCTGGTTTCTGTTTCAAGTCTTATTTCTCAACCATCGTATCATTTTCCCTTTCAGACCATCACACGTTGACATGTTGTGCGTTCGTTATTTCCCCATGTGCTTTTGTTCATGTTTTGCCATGTGGTTTTGATCCTGTCTCCGCTTGCTACAACTGGTCTGTTAGTCGTTGTGTTCACCATGATTAGTTTATTTGCTTACCCTGGTGTCCTACGTCTCATCGCAAATTCTCATGGAGTGTTTCATACCAAGCTGTAGTTCTGCGTGTTATATATCATGCTAGTCATGGTTTTTGACTCCTGACTGTTTATTCAAACTGAGACCCTGCCTATATGCATTAGTATCTCTCGTTATGTTTTAACAACACAACTCTTGGACTTCATATAATAAAGAACACATCGACATATCGAGTATACCTGCACTAACGTGTGTTTCACACACTCTTTTATTCTACCATAAAAGATATGCAAAATATTTACATATACTGTATTCCTGGGAACGTGCCCCTAAACCATGAGAAGCAAGGACTGGCATGATGGTTGGCAGTGGTTCCTGCAGCATCACTTTGAGGTGTGGAGCTCTGAGCAGATTCAACTCCGGCACCCCAGGGGAAAATCCACCACTGAGTCTTCTGTTCTCATGGTTACAAAGTTTTATATGAAAAACTTCTTTGTCCATTCGATCTGCAATTCTTTCATTTGGTCTTGAAACACAGGTCAGTGTTTTGGTTTCCTGGAAACCTAATTGTTGTGGCTAAAATGTACGTAACGTAATGTAAGAGGGTCTGACAAGCCTACTAAGTGCAAATATATACTAAAGGTATGAAACAAACTATCTTGAGTAACAAAACAAAACATTTTGCAAGTAGTTCGTGGAAGACACAAGCGCTTTGTATTTAAAGATGGAACAAAAAAATTGATTAAGTTACATATTGAGTTTCTTTGTGTGGCAATCTATGCATCGCCACACTGACTCAAAAACTTTTTTTTTTAAATTAATTTTTAATTTATATACTGTATGTATGACTTCGGTGGCATGGTGTCATGGCGTCATTGTAGTCTCACATCTCCAGGGTCAAGGGTTCAATAATTCCCGCCTCTGGTTTGTGTGTGAGTGTTGAGTGTGCATGTTCTACCCGTGCTTGGTGGGTTTCCTCCAGGTACTCCGGTTTTCTCCCACAGCCCAACGACATGCAAATTCGCGTTTCCAAAAATTTCCTGTACTGTACGTGCGTGTTTCTTTGTGCCCTGCGATGGATTGACACCCCACCTCATGCCCAAAGACTCCTGGTATAGGCTTCAGGCCCTCACGACCATATGCACTAAAACTATATTGCCATAAGTATTCGATGGCCTGCCCTTACATGCATATGAACTTGAGTGACTTCCAATTCTCAATTCATAGGGTTTAATATGATGCTGGCCCACCTTTTGCATCTATAACCGCTTCAACTCTTCTTCACGGCTTTCCACAAGGTTTAGGAGTGTGTTCATGAGAATCTTTGACCAAGGTTTGATCAAGGTTGAGGTCAGGACCCTGTGCAACTTTATGGACCTTGTAGACCTTACATAGTCTGTGTCAGACTGTGTTACACAGTCATGTTCGAACTGGTGTGGGGTTGTTTTTCAGGACCCCTTACTTCCAGTGAAAGGAACTCTTAATGCTTCAGCATACCAAGACATTTTGGACAATTTCATGCTCCCAACTTTG
>JAQMYL010000002.1:27566291-27576437 GCA_030014365.1 Clarias pachynema | reverse complement strand
GAATGTAGAAAATAAATCACTAAACAAAAACAAAGAAATTTGCAAGTGACCCCAAACTTTTGAACGGTAGTGTAGGTACAGTATCGTGATAATATTGTATCAGCTGGTCCCTGGTGATTCCTATCTATCTATAAAAAGCTGTGGTATATTTTCCAAAAAATTTAGACTGTTTAATGTTTGTAACTTTACTTAAATGATTATGAAAGTGTGAAAAATTTACTCGTCGATTCAGTTAAAAAATTAATGAAAATGCATAACCAATTAAATCGCACATCTCTACCACTTTCATCATATTACATTTATTTCTAATAAATCTCACCGAACCACCTGTGCAACATGAGATTTTTGCGAATGCTCAAATTCATCCTTTAATTCCGTTCATTCACTATTTTATCTCGCAAATACAAGTGAACCGGAGCACTTTTCACGTTCAGATGAAGGCCAAACCTCATAAGAGCTTCTTTATGAGTATTAAAAAAACAGTAAAGCCACACAGGCGCTGCAATTATAACTTAGTTTACGCGTGAGAAAATGAGAATGCTGTGTAGAAAATGAGAATCGCTCCAGGTTCCTGGCTCTTTTATACCGAGGCCATGTTTTATGCTTTACAGCCAAGTGCCCTAGACTCACCCCGACTGATAGAACAGCGCCAGAAGGACAGAAGGAGGAGTGGAAGGAAAGACGAGAGGAGGGGGAGTGCAAGTGTGGCCGAGTGCTTGCAGAGAGCTGTCAAAGGAGCAGCGGAGTAGCTGCACCGGAAAGGTCACTCACACATACACACACACACACACACACACACACACACACATATATACACACACACAAATTCAACCACACACCTTTCAGATGCTGCTGCCTTGAAAGAGGCTTATATATCCACACAAACAGTGGAACCGCGCATACACACACACGCGCGCACAAATCTACAAGCTAACAATCCTAAACTGTGTGTGTGTGTGATCAGAAATCAGCAACCTGTGCCGTCACTAAAGCACAACCAGAGCTATTTGATCTTTTATGAGAATTGTTTTCGGTTTGAAGTGATGAATGAATTTTAATTTAACGATGATATGATATGAAGTAACGAATACGAAGTGCACATTATCAGTACTTTGACAATACAGACTACATATTTCTAATAGTTAAACAGTGTTTTTTTTAATGTGTGTGTGTGTTTTTTTTTTTTTGTCTACAGTACCCATTTCAATCGATCCCTTACATCTCTTTTGCTTTCACTCATCAGAGAGCGACGGTTTATTTGAGATTATGTTCAACCCTAAAGCAACATGACATCTTGAAATATAAACGCAGCTCCAGTGTTGAATGACTCATACTTTCTGATTTCTTAAATCCATAAATCCTTTTAATCATATTAGTGCTTGCGATTAAGAAGAAATTAATTTAGAATTAAAAAGAAAAAAAAAAAAAAGATATTCCTCTCACTTTGAAAAAGTCACCATCTTTCCTTTTCTTTTAAAAACGCTTTGTATGAGTCAAATGAGTCTCACGTTCCCAATGATGCTCTATTGGATTGAGATTTGGTGACTGTGGTTTCTACTAAAATCCAGTTGACATGACTCAACTTCCAGATAACTTCACCTGGATGACTGAGAATCTTCACAGACACAGAGCATTTTAACCATGCTCAACTGGTACTAAGTGGCCCAAAGTGTTCCAAGAAATCCCCACACCATTACACCAGCCTGGACCATTGATTCTGTACAAGGCAGGATGGATCCATGCTTTCATGTTCTTTATGTCAAATTCTGACCCTACCTTCCAAACGTCGCAGCAGAAATCAAGCCTCATCAGACCAGGCAATGTTTTTTCCAATCTTCTATTGTCCAGTTCTGGTGAGCCCATGGGAATTGCCACCTCAGGTTCCAGTTCTTAGCTTACAGGAGTTGTGTTCTTCTGCTGCTGTAGCCCATCTGCTTCAAGGTTCTAAGTGTTCTGCGCTCGGAGATGCTCTTCAGCATACCTCGGTTATAACAAGATGTTATTTGAGTTACTGTTGCTATTTTATCAGCTTGAACCAGTCTGCTTTGACTTCTGGCATCAGTAAGGCATTTTCTCCCAGAGAACTGCTGCTCACTGGATTTTTCTCTTTTTCAGATCATTCTCTGTAAACCCCTAGACATGGCTGTGTGTGAAAAACCCAGTAGATCAGCGGTTTCGGAAACACTCAGACCAGCCCCAGATGTGGTACCATCAACAATGCTACATCCAAAGTCAATTAAATCACCTTCCTTCCCCATTTTGATGCTTGGCTTGAACTTCAGCAGATCATCTTGGCGATGTCCATATGCCTAAATGCATTGAGCTGCTGCCATGTAATTGGCTGATTAGGTTTATTTCTTGACGAGCACTTGAAGAGATGGACAATGAAAGGTGAGCCATTCCCCAAAAACCAAGAGAGCATGGATAACTGTGCTCCTACGAGTTCCAGCCATGGATGGCTGTGCCATTCTCGACATTCAAACCAGTGCTCTCTCGATGATAGGGTGAGAGCTTCTTTTGTTGCGGCACACAAAATCCTTTTGTGATATTTCAGTCGTGCTTGAGTCTAATTGAGTGTTTCGTTGAGTAATTAAGCATGCTGTCTCGCAAACAGTGTGCAGTAAATCTGATGTAGGACAAAAAGCCTGTTGTTAACCAGACAGCTTTGGTGGTCTGGCAAATTTTACAGTCACACGGCAGAGAATCAACCCTCATGGACATCATCACTGCTTCAACTCGGATCATGAAACCTTCCATCTGCAGTGCTGCTCTTTTTTTTTTTTTTACCCCATACAGACAATAAACACAATGTCTCAAACCCACATACACACAAAGACCTCTCATACACACTGCGACCTTGAGCAACCCCTTTCAGTGCACTCCAGCCAGAGCTCCATCCTCCCTGGATGGGTATTGTTAAGGTTTTGACCTTGTGTGACCTTGTGTGAAACAAAATTCTATGCTTTGGGGAAAGAGAGAGAAAAAAAAAACTGCTTATATTCACAACCTGTAAGCGAATCATGCGGCCAGGGGCAGCTCTGTCGAGGCGAGTGCTGTGGCTGTAGTCGATGTGATTTGTGGGATTGTGTTAGTCAGGGCAGGCCTCTAGCCTGGGGCTGAGGGAAATGAGCTGATGAGGTGACTTCACCAGCTCAGGAGTGAGCATTAGTACCAAACTATATACAGTACTGTGCAAAAGCCTTCATTTCTTCATGGCTTGCTTCTAAAGCTCCAGACTTTCTTGTATTTTTAATGTAGTCTTGAGGAATAGTTCTCCAGGCTTCCTGGAGGTCTTTTTTGTCTCTGATTTTCAGTCCAGTCCCCAGTCCCAGTATCTGAGCAGCTTCAGAAGAAAGTTTTTGAGTGAACCAGTGAGAAACAGTGTGCAAACAGTGTTCCTCAAATCTGATGTAGGACAAAAAGCCTGTTGTTAACCAGACAGCTTTGGTGGTCTGGCAGACTTTACAGTCACACAGGACAGAATCAACCCTCATGGACATCATCACTGCTTCAATTCAGACCATAAAACCCTCCATCTGCAGTGCTGCTCTTTTCATGCTGAATGCTGAGTGGTTGGAACAGACGAGAGGGGAAATGAGGTCGCTGCTGAGGCGGTTACATAAAACAACCAATTTTTAAATTGTATCTTTGGGCGCTTTGCAGCTTGTCAGAGTAAAATATCTGTTTCCATTTATTTGATTTAATATAAAGAAATGATGGGTCCCTTAAGACTTTTGCACAGTACTGTAAGAGGGGAGCTCAATCGGTTAAGGCTCTGGGATACGGAAGGTTGGGGGTTCAAGCCTGTTGAAGTCTTGAGCAAGGCCCTTAACCCTACAGTATCTGCTCCAAGGGCACTGTATCTGACCCTGTGCTCTGACCTCAGCTTCTTAACCAGTATAGAGTATGTAAAAAAAATTATAATAATAATTCAGCTGTAAGGTACATGTTGCCAATAATTGAGTCATAATCTTTAGACTTTTGCATAGCACTGTATATTAAAAATAAATAGTTGGGTCTGGAATGGAATGAGTCTCCAGTGTCAGAGGAAAGTCTTTGTTTGCACTACTACAGTAGCTTGCATTGAATTACGGTTTGGAAGGTCACAGGTTCAAACCCCACCACCACCAAGTTGTAACTGTTGGACCCTTGAGCAAGGCCTTTAACCCTCAACTGCTCAGACTTATAAGAAGATAAAAATGTAAGTCACTTTGGAAAAGGGCGCCTGCCAAAATGTAAATGTTTGCTTGGATGCTCCACAACACTAAGTGCAACTTAAACCTTATAAATTGTATCATTCTTAAAAAAGAAAACTATTAAAACTGCACTCCTCACATCATCACACCACATCATTGTTGATTATTTTCCTATAGCAGGATGCAGCCGCACAGAGTGTTGGAATTAAGTTTTTCATACTGCTCTTGTCTAGCACTGGCAACTGAGGCTTTGTTTCAGACTGCTCAGGCTTGAACATTTATGACAGGGAGTTTCGCATAAACCAGGACAGCGTCTTCCTCGCACGCTTCCCCTAACTGCTTGACATTCTGGCTGCTCTGAAACACCTCGGGAGAACTTCTAGCCACGTCCTCCGTCTAATTGGTCCTTCTGTTCATCTGTTAGAGACAGAGAACTGATCAAACGTCACTTCCCCATACTTCTAATTCGGGGCAGGCGTGTTCAACTGCCGGATTCGATGCTGGAAAGAAAAGACATGTTTTTAGGGTTTGACATTAAATTTAATTGGTGATGTTGAGTGTGGAACGCGTGCGTGCGTGCGTGCGCCGCTGCGGTGCTGCGAGTTTATAATCCTGGGCGCAGGTTGAGGCATGATGACAGATTTCACACCAATTAAAGGATGCGTGTTGTTTCCGACACCATTGTACCGAGATCGGAATTATCAGCGGGTTCTCATGAGGTTTAGTCGAACTCTGTTCGGCTCCTTATCGCTACGATCAGCATGGCAGTTCGCTTTCTAAAAGATAAAACGCCTGCTGTGTGGAGTCAATGTACGTTGTGGTTTATTTGAGAGTATTTTTTCACAGCTTTTTTTTTACACAGCTAACTTTTGGATTCCGATTGGTGTGAAGGTACTGATTAAGTAAGCGACAACATACAACAGACATCGCTAACACATTCTCTATGCCACTAAAAAAGGAAGCCTGGAGGACGCTTGGGGGCTCAGGGTACAAGGCTGTACACTCTGGACAGGCTGGCAATCCATCAAAAGGCACAATTTGGAAAAAATCAATTATTTGGACCCTGGGAGAGAACCCACCAAGCACAGGGGGGAACATCTAAACCACAAACCACACAGACCCGAGGCATAAACCGAACCCTCGAACCTGAAGGTGCGAGGCCACAGTGCTAACCATTACACCACTGGGCTGTTACTGTTTAATATTAATCTAAAGTGAGCAGTCACCTTAGAAATGATACCGTTTAGGGCCTCCAAGTGGCGCAGTGGTAAATTGCTCGCCCTATCATCTGGAGATCGCTAGTTCAATCCCAGCCGGAGGTCTAGAGAGAGTTGATTGGCCGAGCTCTCTCAGAGGGGAGGGATGAGAGGTACTTAGTGCTCCCATATTAATCACGACTCTACAGCCAATCAGGGGCATCTGTGAGCTCACGCAAGCGGAAGGAGTGGATAGCGCTGTCCTCCGAGTGTGTTACTCCGCCCCCAATGGTACGTGAGCGAGCAGTTCAAAAAGATGTGGTCAGCTGGCGTCACGTGGTTCGGAGGAAACACATGATAGTCTTCGGCCCTCCGGACTGAGTGGTAGCAGTAGCTTAATGTGGGAGCCCCCTAGTGACGGGGAGGAATTGGACACGACTAAATTAAGGCGAAAATCAGGGAAAAATCCAAGAAAAAAAAAGAGATGATAACCTAATAAAACAAGCGAATCGATATAAACCTAAAGTTCATGTTATAGCCAGAACTACTTTCAGAGATGTACTCACTCACTCATCGTCTGTACCAATAAAAACAGGGTCAAGGGGGGCCATGAGACGGGGTACACCCTGAACAGGGTGCCAATCCATCGCAGGGCACACACATACAATTTGGGAACGCCAATTAGCCTAATCTTCATGTCTTTGGACTGTGGAAGGAAACCGGAAAACCTGGAGGAAACCCACCAAGCATGGGGAGAAGATGCAAACTCCATGCACACGGAGGCGGGAATCGAGCCTGGCCAGGAATCAAACCCAGACCCTGGAGGTGCAAGGTGACAGTGCTAATCACTAAGCCAACGTGCCTCCGCCGGCCTCCAGGGCTGTTATAATAAAAATAATGCACACCTTCTGACCAAATCATATTCATGAATTCAGTCGCACTCTGATATAATTTTTTCTAACAGTAGTAGTTACATTTTTATGGGTCTTGTGTTATTTATTTCTATAGTAATGAATAATTTACAGAGACATAATATAACCATATGAACTAGCCTATCTTCTATACCTATTCTGTATATTTATATGAATGCCTCGCATGCATTTGAGGTTTGTACATCGGATAGGAACCGAACCCGGCAAACGTCTTCACGGCGGACGAGAAGCTTACCCCTGACGGTCCCTGGTTTTACTCCTCACATATATGTTATGGCTCCAAGCAAATCAGACTTCATTACTAAATTTAGAAATTAAACTCCATTATTATTTATATAACTGATTAAACACTTCAGCGCATAAGTACGGCAATGACGCAATGTTTTGATTAACTTGTTAAAAGAAGATTAGAAGCAATTAATTGCAGACTAAATGTAAGCTTTTTTTTCTTTATTCTGCGTAGGCCTCAAGACTGTGACGTAATCAAGCTCATCTGAGAGACAATGGGAATAGAACTGGAACGGGGATCTTGATGGGAAAATGGCTCGGAACTTGGCAGGAAGGGAGACAGAAGGCAAGAGAGAGAGAGAGAGAGCAATATATAACACTATTCTAACAAATACAGTAACTACCAGAAAAACATTCATGACTTAATGTAATCTCTGAAAAAAAAAACGAAAACAAAAACAACACCACCAATATCTCCGGCATTTATGCAGTGTTGCAGTGTGCTCACACTTTCTCCCACCATACATACAAACACAATGAGCGAGAGAGAGAGAAAAAGAGAGAAAGAGAGAGAAAAAAATATCATCATTCTAATAATAACTACATCGTACCAAAAACACATCCAATGCCTTTATGCAATCTCTGGAAGACAAACACAAACAACACCAACACCATCTCCCATTTACAGTATGCATTATGTGCTCCTTCTTCCTCTCAAGCACACACACACAAACACACACACACACACAGCTTCTATATATGTGTGTGTGGTTCTGTCTTGCTGCTACGCTCTTAAAAGGCTTTTGTTGTTGATGCTACAGTACGGCTAAAATAAGAAAATGGGACAATTATATAAGCCTACTTTCTTTTCCCTTTGCTCTTCGCATCTTTGTTTCTGTCCCACATCTGCCTTTCTATTGCAGGAAGCTCCGACCGACAGCTCCTCCACTCTTCTTGACTCTGTCAGAGGCCTGGAATCAAAACAAAAGTTTCTCTCGCTCTCAGCATAAAAGAAGCGCTAAGATATTTCTAGCGTAAGTGCAGACCTTATTTTTATTTATTTATTTATTTATTTATTTGCATATCTTTTTTTTTTTTTTCATTGGCAAAAGTGAGAAGGAACCAGGCCGACGCTTTCAGAAGAGGAGAGAGAATGTTCTTCGGATGCTTCGGGTGTAAATATATACTGTCTCATTTCTTCATATTAAAAGGTTCAATTAAACGATGTTGGTTAAATGAAAGAAATGAGAACAAATGCTGCAAAAATGGCTAAAGATGCAATAATTAAAAAAAAATCTGCAGCAACCTCATTTCCCCTCTCGTCTGTTCCAACCACTCGGCATTAAACATCACTAGTACACTAGTATACTAATCGCCGGTCTGATCATCTGTCATCATCTGCACCTGTTTCTCACTGGTTCATGCCTGAAGTTAGACATTTTTTTAAATCCTTGAACGGTGTGTGGCTTAATAAAGAAAAAACATTAATGTGAAACTGCTCGGGTTCAGGGACCGGACTAAAAATGAAATGCGGAAAAAAAAAAAAAGAAAAGCCCTTGAGGAAGCCTGGAGAACTATTACTGAAGACGACATTAAAAATACAAGAAAGTCTGGAGCTTTGAAGCCAGAATATGAAGAAATGTGTATGTGTGTGTGCCAAGACTTTTGCACGGTCCTTTACATTCCTATGTGTGATATGTAATTAGGTCAGAAACAAACATATCATATCAAAAACACTTATTAGTCCTATGTTAAGTGTATACACGGTTCGTGATGATAAAACCGCTCCACTCGTCTGACGCTGACTGACACTGTGGACTTGCTTCATCACTTTAATTGTCCCTAATCATTTGTAAGCTGGCATTTACTCTACAGTAGATGTCGTTTCTCTAAGATTCATTAATCAACTCCTCCAAACGGTAGAAAGCCCAGACATCGTCGTCCATGTTGGCGCTATCGTTTCCCCAGAGGGCCATTAGTGTTCGCAATTAAAGTCGTTCCTTTAGGTGAAATAGAAAAGGTACTGCAGCAGGATGAGCTGTCCAAAAAAAAACAAAAAAAGGTGTTGAGGTAAGAAGCATAAAGTATCCTTGGAAAGAAAGGGAATTCATCAAGACGTGTTCTGAAAAGCTGAACTTTCGGCAGAGCAACAGGATCGATACATCCAGGAGCAAATCTAATCTTCGATAGGACTATAATTCATTGATCTGCTGTACATTGGGGAAAATGCAGACTGGCAGAAAAAAAAAAAAAAAAAACATTTTCCCTAACAAGTTTTTCAAGACACTGATGCGAAAGTGTGATGTGCGGCTTCGGAGCTACAAATCTAAAATGCGCAATTTGTTCCGAGCCACAGGAACAAAACTGACGAGCGACATGACAACCGGGCGTTAAATGGAAATTTATGTGACCGATCGAGTTGCCACGCGAGGTTCCAGGCGCTGGTTGGGAGGGGAAAGAATGAAGCTTTAATTGACACTCGAAACGCCAGCATCAATCTGTCCCCTCAATTAGAGCGGATTATTTGGCGCAGGCACGCTTGCACGCTGCAGCTGATTTCCTTGCCATTGTTGCTATATTCATTAGCTCTCGGGCATGACTCGATTTAATTAGGGCGAAAGAATTGGAATAATTGCAGATGTTGCGGCACATCTTAGCAACGTGAGGTCCGCTTCTCATTTGTGCTTCAGGAGAAGGAATAGAGCTCCAGATGGCCCACATTTAGAGGCCTATTTCTCACTAATAAGGGCAGCCAAGACTTTAACGTCTGACTTTCCATTTCTAGGAAACGCCAGTTGTGTATCACACTTTTACACAACATGATTAGCCTGTAAAAATCCGTTTCCTTATTAGTCCTCGTTCCGGTTAAACTGTAGGAATTAGCACCTGAAAAAACACCTAAGCAATCTTTTCTTTGGAAATTGCCTGCACTTCTTATGACGAATTCATTACCGTACTTAAGCGCTCAGTTTCAGACCCGCACTTCTGGCGATTCCTGTAAATGCCTTGACCTTCGCCGTAATGCACTTTATCCAGACCCGAGTCTTGCAATTAGTTTTAAATCTGTGTGCCGTTCCCATAGAACGGAACTATTAGTCGAGAAAATGACCCGGTGGAGCTCTGAGGTCGACCTCCCTCCGGAATAACTGGAAAGCTACAGGTACACTAACAAGAACTCACCGTTTCTCCCTTTGGCAAATCATATTACTTTTCTGAACGCAATTATGTTGGAAATGGTCTCTTATTCCACCCGTTTTTGGGCGAGGGAATGTCAAACCACAGTTCCAAGGTTCGAAAGTTTAGGCTTTCGTTTTTAATGGGTAACTGAAATCTAGATGAGCTGCTTTAATGAAACTGTTCGAGGCTATAATTGATCATTTTCTCCACTGGTCTGTGAGGAGGAACCGAGTCGTAAAAATCCACTGGTCGGAATTTGCTCAACATGCGACAGCACTGTAACGACAGATAAAGGCTTTGATCATAATAATATGTAATATTATTTAGTATAATTTTCCACTACATTTAGCAGATGCTCTTATCCAGAGCGACTTACATTTTTATCTCATTATACATCTGAGCAGTTGAGGGTTAAGG